>JAYESA010000015.1:27583534-27740566 GCA_036927795.1 Iris macrosiphon | reverse complement strand
GAAGGGTCGCATATATAGGAGTCAGCACACGGATGACCTGAACCAAGAAAAACAATACTTAGGTTTCTGAAAGTTTGCAATATGTTATTGTTCGGAATAGCTAAGCTTCCAGAAATTACCACACATTGTCATGCTCCGAGATTTCCGCATCATCGATAATTGTTCTCCGGACGACGTGATGTCGTACAAGCGTAAGGCACATCCGCATAAGACATAGGCATAATGATATACTTTAGAAACAAATGCAACATAGTATGCAATTGAGATATCACACATTAAAATGTAGAAAGTTCCCTTTATTGATAATGAACATCTTGTTACAAACTCTTGACTCAAAAGTAAAAAGTATGCCACACGGACTTACAATATGGACGCAAAATGAGATAGCCGATTCATACATTACATCCCTTACTAAAATTTCAAAAGAGCAAACCACCTTGGGTGCTTGTTAGCACCATCGCCTAGGATCTTCAAAAGGGTATGTGCGAGCTCCTCGAGAATATGTACTTGCGCTCCAAAAAGTCACAAACACGAATGCGTCAGATCGGTGAATGGATCAATCGAACATTTAGTCGGCTTTGTGCTACTTTTAGTCGCTCTCGGATCAATCGAACATTTTGGACTGTTTGTTCAACTAGTTCCGGCCCAAGGATTTAACGCTCCCCAACTTCATCCCAACAGATCGGTGACCTACACTTCCGTCCATACAAAGCCTCATACGGAGCCATTTGGATGCTGGACTGATAATTGTTGTTGTATGCAAATTCGGCCAACGGTAGGTGGACGTCCCAACTTGACTTTGAATCGATTGTACAGAGACGCAGCATGTCTTCGAGTACCTGATTCACCCGCTCTGTTTGGCCATCGGTTTGAGGATGGTAGGTTGAGCTGAACTTCAATTTGGTCTCCATCGCTGACTGAAGGCTCTTTCAGAAACATGATAGGAATCGTCAGTCCCGATATGATACTATAGAAACCGACACTCCGTGCAGCCGAACTATCTCATCAAGGTAGGTCTAGGTGAGGCGATCGATGCTCCAAGTAACTTTAATGGCAATGAAGTACGCTGACTTGGTTAACCGGTCGACGATGACCCAGACTGCGTCGTTCTTCTGTTGCGTCTTTGACAAGCCAACAATGAAGTTCATGCTTACATGCTCCAATTTTTATTCCGAAATAGCAAGATTCTGCATCTATCCGTCCGGTCTCTGATGTTCTGCTTTCACCCTCTGACAGGTTATACATTGCGACACGAAGTGCGCCACATCTCTCTTCATGCTGTGCCACCAGAAAACAGTACGAAGGTCTTCATACATCTTCGTGCTCCCGGGATGGACTGTGTAGGCTGCATAGTGAGCTTCCGCAAGGATCTCCTTTCTGAGTTCTGCGTCGTTGGGGACGCATAGCCTTCCCTTCACTTGCAATACTCCATTCTCATCTACTGCAAAGTCCTTCGTCTTCCCTGCTAGAATCTACTCGCGCATTTTTCTTAGGAATGGGTCGTCCCTCTGAGTAGATGTGACTCTCTCTAACAGGTTGGGTACAAATAGCATCTAAGCAACTCGCGCGCTGCGATATCGAATTCGGAGTTCAATGCCTATTTTCTCAGTCTCTTTGTAACCTACGATCAACGAACAGGGATCCCGTAAAGACTCGACACAACGCGTCAGCTACAACATTTCATTTGCCAGGTGTGTAGTCGATCGTCAAGTCATAGTATTTGATCAATTCTAGCCAACGTCGTTGTTGTAGGTTAAGGTCCGTTTGGGTGAATAGGTACTTCAAACTTTTGTGATCAGTGTAAATTCGACAAGCCACTCCAAAGAGGTAGTGTTGCCACAATTTTAGCGCGAACACAATTGCTGCTAGTTCCAGGTCATGCGTAGGATAATGTCTGTGCTTTTTTAGTTGTCTTGATGCGTAGGCTATCACCCTATCCCGTTGCATGAGTACACACCCCAAGTATGTCCTGACGCGTCGTTGAATATTTGGAATCCCGATGTCTCGTCTGGTAGTGCAAGTAGTGGAGCAGAGGTGAGGCGTTGCTTTAACTCTTCAAACGAGTCTTCGCAGTCGGCGAACCACTCGAATACGACTCCCTTCTGTGTGAGACGAGTCAGAGGTGATGCTAAGTTGGAAAAGTCTTTCACAAACCGCCTGTAGTAGCCCGCTAGTCCGAGGAAGCTTCGAATTTCACTGACGGATGCAAGCCGCTTCCACTCAACGATGGCTTCAATTTTCTTTGGATCGACTGAAATGCCTCCCGCAAAAATGATGTACCCGAGGAAAGATACACTACTCAGCCAGAACTCGCACTTATTCAGTTTTGCGTATAGCTTGTTATCCCGAAGAGTCTGTAGTGTCACGCCCCGATCTCCCGCAGGCTAATCGGTCGTCCCCGCTAGGCGAGAATCACCGCGCCAGTGCTCCTGCGGGACGATCGCTTGACCCATCTAGGCGTGATGCCGCACGAGCATGAGCCGCGTCCGTGCAAGGCCGTGGTCCAGGCTGCAGAAAGAGGTCTGAGACACAGAGTCGCACAGATTGTCCGAGTGCAGCGGAATAATAAACGCATAGGCGATTGATAACAAGTTCACTGAGTCGTCAATAGCGGAAGCATTGAATAACACAAGTATAGAAGTAAGCAAACTCTTTACTGATATTGAACAAGTGTTACAGGCAGCGCTAGGCCAAGATTACAAGTCGCTCAAGCCTCTCTCTGAAACAGTAAAAGCGTGCCAAGTGGCTACATTGTGGAATGATGTATAGACGATGTTCCAACGTTATGTCTTGTATATGTGCTTCAGTCCCGGACGCAACGCTCCAAGGCTTCAGAGTGAACTCCACGCCTTAGCACGCACGAAGGAGGCATCCGCACCGAACGAGGTTCCCCCGCACCCTGCAAGAAATCTGGTGGGTTATCAGTACATGAATGCACTGGTGGGCAGGCTACTCGCACGCTCGACAAATCCAAACACGTTCAATAGGTTCCGTGCACCATCTATTTGGCTATCTTTCTATTCCTGCCTTAAGATCAGTTTCATGGCAATGATGAATAGCCTAACTCGTGTGGCAGTGCGGCGTGCGATATAAGAGAAAACACGGAAAGACTTACCCACCTACCATTTGCCCTTCCATGTCCAAGGCAAACCAAGTTAATTCAAGCACGAACATTTATAATAAAAATCCAGGGGCAATAGCATATGCAAACACAAGTGTAGTGAGCGAGATTGTGTTTCGGGTGCACGAGTTACATAGATTATCCGAAAGTGTTGCTTAGGATGTTCAAATGTCTCTATTACTCACAAGTGTCTTATATACGTATAGTTCAGCTGTTTCGGATTTATTGGATGCGCTGCAATGACTCGCATGCGGATTGCCGCTAAGCGATGATGACTTATCTATATGAACAGAAGATCACTGGCATAGCCATAAAGGACAAGATCTATAGTCTCATGATGGAACGGGGTGCAACGCTTGATACAAAACGAGCAATTCACAGACGAACAGAGAATACCGAAGAGCCATTGCACGCCGTCCCGCCGATACAAACGACTATCATGGGTAGACGACTAGTCCAAGGTAGTATGCCCTACCAAGTCCCGAATATCGTGTATTGCCCGACCCAAAGACGGCGTCGCATACCATAACCGACTTTGCCCTGCAATACACCAGACATTCCTCCTAGGCCGGTACGATCCCGGTGCCCCGCTGATCGTCCGACGAACCACATACCACGTGCACGAGCTGTCCGTGACCATGCAAGTCTTGGGTCATTCCAGATTCACAACATGACATAATGATTCTTGATTCTTTTGCTGAACGAACATTGCTCCACGAGATGTGATTTATGCTTTACTTAACATGATTCTCGTTCAGAGTTAAACTTGACTTGATGCATTCCCTTGGTTCGGGAATTGTCTTGGCGACCTAACGGTCCCGGATACATGCAGGTTCATATTGCACAGAAGAACTATTCGATAGTCTCCTGGCTAACTAGATGCATGCACGATACGGATAGCGCTCTTGATTGTGGCATGATTTCATATAGCAAAACATTGAAATGAGTCAATAAGTACAAACTACACTAAGCTGGCAAGCATGCATTTATATTGAACATAACATTTATGTTTGGCATGGGCCTAAGGGTAAGCCGAGGAGTAAAACAGTAAAGGGACATACCGAGCAACATAATCTAGGGTCATGTAGTATAGCAAGTGAACAATGCACTTCGAAGAATACATATATATCGTTCTACTCGAGTGGTAGCGGGGTCTAGTTGCACAAGGCAAAGGTAGCATGCAAGGGTCTAATTATAAGCAAAGATTAATTTTCATGTTCTAACACAAGCAATGCAAGTTGGGATTATTCCCTTAGCTATGTGCGTTGTATTCTTATTAGCATGCAGGGGGTGATTCACCTAGCGACTAGCATGTATCGTCCATATTTTAAGTGTGCTGGCTAAGCAAAGACAAGTTCATCGTAACCACGCACCTTAGCGATGATTCGCCTCGATCGAGCGATACTCCGAGCGAGCCTCCGAAAGCCTAAGCGGGAATTCCTGAAGGGCCAAGTCTGAAAATTCTTTTGCCTCAAAGAGTCTTCTCGCTGAGCAAGGCGGGTCGGGATGTTGTACTTTTGCCGTTTGAGTCGGCAGTCCGCTTGAGCGGAACGGGTCGTTACATTATACACCACTCAGAAAAAGTCTCGCCATCGAGACTTCCTAAGCGCAGCCCGTTCTATCGTACTATCGAATCTATCCCAAGCTTAGCAATCGGTACCACTAGATCTGATTTGTTCGAACAGATCTCCTACTCGTTCCTTACGCCGTGTCGCACGTATGCTGGGTCGGTCTTATTTGTGCCTTAGTGCGGAACATATATCGCTTAACGCGGGGTACGTTATAATACATCTTGAATGATGATCTAGGGCTGAGGCCAACTTATACAAGTCGTTATACTTGTCCATACGGATATTCACTTGCACTAGCATCGAGATCAGCATATCGTGAGTCTGGATCGTGCACAGATTCGAAGTGCCCCTCAAACATATGCATGTCAACCAACTCAGCGATAACGAAGTCTGTGCACTCGAGTTTCACATATCATTGAGTCTTGGATCGTGTACACGTTCAAGGCGTCCCTCAAACATATGCATTCAACCAAACTTAGATATAGTGAAATCGGACAAATTACTTATGAAAATTTCAAGGGTTCTCGTTTTATGAATCACAAGGATACTTCCGATAGGGTCAATCAAATTTTATATCATTTTTCATTCCAACTCAAATTAAGTATTTGCACTACCGTTAAGCACGACCTATTCGATCCACCGACTAGCGTTCATCCGTTCGGGTCAAACATAGCACACGTTACTGCTCCCAATCTAGCCCTAAGTCTTGTTGTCCCAGTTCTCTAGCTTGTTCAAGCGATATGATAAAGTCGGTCACACAAGTTCCGTTTCGCCGGTTACCTGTATGCCTAAGATCAGTGATGTTTTTCGACTTTTCTTCTGACGGCGTGGTTTGAGAAGCATTCCCTTATCTGAACGTCGGCAGGCATTCTGGAATTCCCCTTTTGGGCCCCCGGGGTTGTTTTGGTTTGAACATAGGCTTTCATTCACTCAGCACAGGGTCGTCTGTGTGGTGCCCCGTTCCCCCTATTCGGGGAGTGCGGCTAAGAAATACAAGACGGTATCGTTCGATCGGGATAGATTGAAACAAGAACCCATCCTATTTATGGATTTGCTTCTTTGGAATCGATTTCCATATTCAGTGGACCGTGCCCCCGGGATCGACTTAGCGGCAGAGTCAGGAGGGACCTCTCCGCTGCATCTTTTGTTGCCTGGTTTTCGCTGTCGCTTGTTGCTTTCGTGCTTTGAGTTGGTTTTCGGATTTGCTTGAGATTTCTTGAACGGTTTCGATGGATTTCATTATTTTCGTTCTTCGAACGGCACTTCAATTCCGATAATGGAAAGAGTGGAAGAGGTATTGATCAGCTGTTCGTGGCAATGCAGGTGAACCAGCAGTAGGCGCCGCACGAATGGACTCCTAAAGCACTTCTTTCCTTTTCCTTCCAACTACTAAGTGAGTGGCTACCATCCCGATTAGCTATCCCTTTTTGCTAGTCTTCACACCTGAATCTTGCATTCTTGCTTGTCCCGATCAGACGATACCAAGTAATAACTAAAAGATATCAAGATAATAAGGGAATAGACTTGGATCAGTATGCTTGTCAACGAAACTTGTGAACGGTTACTTACTTACATGCTTGCTCGTTTGAATTGTTCATCATATGCATAAATACAAGTTAGAATGCTTACTTCTTCTATAAATATGCTATATGTACAACACCCCTTGTCATGCAACAATTGATCAGGGAGACTATGCAAAACAAAAATACTTAGCCTTGTGCGGCGTGCAACCTAGGCCCGCACGGCGGTCACGCCCGGGGGACAACTATCGATTTCACGGAATTGGGGCGTGACATGTTGGTATCAGATCACAGCTTCAAAGTTCCTTTGACTCTTGAACTGGAAAAGTTCTCTTAACGATAAATTTATGTGCGAACTCCTGAACTCGTTAAGGTCAAAAATGAGATACGTTCATGCAATAAGTCCATAATACCTTATGATCCTGATGTAATTTACCTTCTTTTGAAGGAATAACGCAAGCGCAACCATCAGCGCTAGCACCAGGCGAGACACAGGCTCAGGAGAGCAGCTCCGGCACATCAGGAAGCTCTCGGAGCCAACGGGGCATGTCTCGAGCAGATCCGCTTCAGCAAGTGATGCAAATGTTAGAAGCACAACGACAGAGAGATGATGCCCGCCAAGCCAAGTTCGAGAGCAATCTAGAGGCCCGACTCTCAGTCCAACAAAAGCAGGTAGATACCCTGCAGCAACTTGTTCAGACTTTGGCCTCCAACCAGTCTGCAGCGACAGCAGCGACTCCGGTGGAACAACCAATACTTGAAGTCGAGACACAGCTAGTGCCAAGGACGAGGGAAGTGACTGCCTTCACCTTTGGTAAATTCAAGAAGGTCTGCAACAGCCATTAAAAGGGATTGAGGACTCAATCGTGGCCCTAGATTGGCTCGCCGAGCTTGAAGACCATTTTTCTCTCCTAGAAGTGCCAGAAGACAAGCGCGTCGCCTGTGCTCAATTGCAGCTTCGCCTCAATGCGCACGACTGGTGGGACGTGCATCGGCGATCTCTTCCAGTTGAGAATGGAGGGGAGACGATAGCATGGGCTACCTTCCGTGGTACATTTAAGGAGGAGTTTATACCCCCGCCTGTATATCGTCAGAAAGAAAATGATTTTGTACAACTACGGCAGGGCAGCATGACTGTAAAGCAATACTCTGCAGAATTCAACAAACTGGCAAAATTTACTAGTTCCTATCTACCCGATGCAGCGAGTCGTGCCAGACGATTCGAAGGAGGGCTACGTCCTGGCATCCATGCGCACGTAGTCGTTCCATAGTATCAGACAATGCGGGAAGTCTTAAACCATGCCCTCTTCCTCGAATTGCATTATCCTCACGTTGCTGCCGGCGCTGTGCAAACCTCCAATCATAAACGCCAAGGCAACGATAGAGGAAACACCGCTGCAAAGCGCCCTAACAACGGCGGTTCGAAAAAGGGAAATCCAGGGCCACCATGTTCCTTATGCGGAAAGCTCTACCATACGGCTGAGAAATGTCGTCAGAAACTAGGCTTATGCCTCATTTGTGGAGATACGAACCACGGGATTAGTGATTGTCCTCAGAGCCGCCACAATCGTCGCACTTGTCACGACCCGCACCCGGAAATTCGGGCACGAGTGCGTGGGTACGTCCAGCCTACGCCGCAGAGTCGGCGGTAGTACGTTGTCTAGGTCAATTCCAGGTTTACTAAACTAGCTCATTCACAAATAACATAGGCAAGATAATAATGAGAATTGAACTTAAGATTGCAACTGAAAATAAATGTGACAACAGATTCAAATATTTTAGTACAGGAATTCAAAATGAAATCGGGGACAAACCCGATTAATTAAGATAAGAATATAAATGAAAGATAGCTACTACTAGCTACTCTGCAGCAGGGGTCTCCTGGGTGGGTTCTGGCTCCTCATAGGTATCATCAGTCCCCTCATAGGGACCATAATAAGTAGGGGCAAGATCCTCATCATCGCCTAAATCAACAGATCCAGTCAGGAAAGGAGCAAAGTACACAGTGCACAACAAGGTTAAACTAAATATTTATGACAATTAAATATTGAATATCAAGTTAAGAACTACATAACAGAACATCACTATCTCAGAGTTAAAGCTGTAAGCAGGAATACAAGAAATGCAGAAATAAATGAAACGGGAAATGAAACTACAACAGCCAGCAAGAAATATAACATGGCCAGAACTATCTGTGTGAACTTGTGTTTGTTTTTAGAATACATAGTTGGCATGTAGGGGTTTATAAGGCTAATCCGGCCGTCATGAACGGCTATTAAACAGGGGAAATCGAGATCCGGCTGAGGTACAGTCGTGTACCAACAGCTATTAAACATGACAAGGGGAAGGGTAAACAACATGCCTTCTAGGTATTCTCCCACCCGACATGAAAAACAAGACAGGAACTCCAATATTCAAGACGTAAAATCCCGCATTTCTAACACTATATGTAATCATCAAGGGTACATGTAAGGCAAGGAATTATTTATCACAATATATAAAGATTAACTTGAGGTGCAGGTACTTGCCTGTTGGTTGGATCTGATTAATATTGGCTCTCGGGGGAAAATTCCAGAGATGAGTCCAAAAGCTGAAATAGATATTACCATCATGCTCAGAAGATGTCAAATAGCTAGAAACGCCTGCCCTTGGGTCCAATTTGGAGACAAGGACAAAAATGGCAGTTTCGGATCAAAACGGGGTCCGCCGGTGGGCCCGCTTTGCACCGAAAAACGTGTCCGGGTCAAAGGTCTCCAAATTCACCAAACTTAGTGTCAACAGGTCAGGAACGCTGATACGAACCCAACGGAACTTTCAGATTTGGATTCCGATGAGCCGAACACAAAATCGCCCGTCGAGCGGGGCCTGTGGGGCCCACGACACGCGATTTCGTCAACGTTCTCAGAATCGAACCAAACTTGACCCACAGGACCAGCGTATCGCTACGAGTCCGATGGCGCAAGTTTTGTCTCAATCTGACATGTGTGCACGAAGTTAGGATGAATTGCAGAAAAGGCGGATACGGGGCGATGTCCGCGGATACGCGTTGATTCCGGTGTGCACGCACACCCGAATCAGCTTCCACGAAAACTTATACGTCCGTATCGACGATGCGCACGTATCTATGAAGACCGCACGCGACCAAGTCGTCCCGTTTGGCGGGGCGTACTCAGTTCCGAGGTGAAACAGGGTCTGGTTTTTCCTGTTTTTGGGTCGCGGTGTGCGATCACCACAGGACGCGATGCCCCGAACAGTTTGTCCGAAAACCGAGAGGGTCATACAGGCTTCACAACGCAATTTGCGGAATCGAAAACAGAGCTACGAGGCGAAAGTTACACGCACCTGAAGGGGACCCGAAAATTCTGGGTCGAGTCGTGTCCGACTCGTGTCGGACACAAAAATTGGGAATTAGGGTTAGGGTTAGGGTTCTCGTCGGAATCCGGCGGAGGGCGGCTGCTGGACGGCCGGGCTCGGGGGCACGCGGCGGAGGGCGGCGCGGCGTGGCTGGGGACGCGTCGGCGGCGGCTCAGGGCGGTCGGAGGCGGCGGCTGCGGCTTGCTGCGGCTGTTTCTGCTGTCGCTGCCGGCTGTCGACGAGCGGGGAGGAGAAGGTGGCCGGTGGCGCGCGGCGAGGCGAGGGGGGCACGGCGAGGCGCGGCGAGGCGGTGGGGTCTGGGCGGAGCGGTGGCGGCGAGGTGGCTATGGCGGAGAGGAGGCCGGAGGGGGTTTATAAAGGGCGGGGGAGGGCTGTCGTGGCCGAGGGAGGCGGAGGATAGGGGGAACGTGGCGAGGTGGCCGGGCGAGGCGCGGGCGGAGAGGGCGGCGTGGGAGCGGAACGCGCGACGCTGCGCGCGGCGGCCGGCGCTGGACGCGTGGTCGTGGGGGGGGACTGGGCTGACGGGTCGGGCTGACGGCGGGTCGGGTTCGGTTGAACCCGACCCGACCCGATAGGGTAGGGTCTGGGCTGAGGGAGCGGGCTGGGCCGCGGCCCAACGGGCCGTGGGCGGCCCGCGGGAAAAATAAAATAATAATAAAAATAATAATAAATAATAATAATAAAAACAGTAAATTAAATAATTAATTAAAATTAGTTTTTAGGTATTTAAAAATAGGTCTGAGGCCCAGAAAAATTCAGAAAAATTACCCTAAGTCCAATTCTCCATTTTACACCCAAAAATGTTATTTTCATGATATTTTAATATTATTTATTGCCAATTAAAAATTATTTATTAATTGAAAACCTTGATTTTAATTACAAAAAATTCCCAGAAAATTCCAGAAAATTGGAAAAAATCCAAGATTTAATAATTTGAAAATTTTGGGGGTTTACAACCTACCCATCTTACAAAAAATTTCGTCCTCGAAATTTAAAAATAACAATGGGACAAAAGGAAAGGCCGGGAAAATTAAATATACCTCAGGGTTCAAAAAGATAGGGGTATCGCTCTCTAATCTCGTCTTCTCGCTCCCAGGTGGATTCGCCGGGAGAATGGTGCTTCCAAGCTACGCGAACCAGAGAAATGACCTGGTTCCGTAGAACTTTCTCCGAGCGATCCAGTATCTCCACGGGTTGCTCTTGGTAAGTCAAACTTGGGCCTACTTCGAGCTCTGAGTGATCCAAGATGTGACTGGGGTCTGACACGTACTTTCTCAGCTGCGACACGTGGAAGACGTTATGTACTCCATCCAGAGAGGGTGGCAATGCCAGTCGGTATGCCACTTCTCCGATTTTCTCCTGAATGCCAAAAGGTCCAATAAATCTTGGGCTGAGTTTTCCACTCCTTCCGAACCTAATGGTGCCACGTGTCGGAGAAATCTTCAAGAATACCAGCTCTCCAACCTTTAATAAAGCCATAATCAAGTCTTAGTTCCATAATCAAAATGGTTAAATTGACTTGAATTTCATAATTTTAATTACCTCAAATTCCAAGGGCCTTCGGTGGGTATTTGCCCAATGTCGTTGCCTGTCTTGAGCCACTCGAAGTCTGTCCCTTATTTGCTTTACCTTCTCAGCTGAATCAATCACCATCTCTGGCCCTAGCAGGGCTCTTTCTCCAACGTCGTCCCATGATAGCGGGGTACGACATCTTCGTCCATACAGAGCTTCAAATGGAGTCATCTCAATACTTTCTTGGTAACTGTTATTATAAGAGAACTCCACCAGATGTAGATAGTCTTCCCAGGATCCTCCAAAATCCAGAACACATGTACGGAGCATATCTTCAAGTGTCTGGATTGTACGTTCCGATTGTCCATCGGTTTGGGGATGATAAGCTGTGCTGAATTTGAGTTGAGTTCCCAAACTGGCTTGTAAGCTCTTCCAGAAGTGAGAGGTGAATCTTGAATCTCGGTCGGAGACAATACTTACTGGAACTCCATGCAGCCGGACAATATGTCTGATATATAAATCTGCCAGCTTCTCTGTAGATAGCCCCACTTTGAAAGGTAGAAAATGTGCAGACTTGGTCAGTCTATCTACTATCACGCAGATTGCATCCTTTCCACTAGGTGTCCTCGGAAGTCCGGAAACAAAATCCATTGTGATATGTTCCCACTTCCACTCCGGAATGGGTAGTGGTTGAAGCAATCCTCCAGGTCTTTGTCTTTCTGCCTTGACTTGCTGGCACACTAAACAACGAGATACGAACCTGGCTACTTCTCTTTTCATGTCATGCCACCAAACATGCGTCCTCAGGTCCTTGTACATCTTGTTGGCTCCTGGGTGTATAGAGTATTGCGATCTGTGCGCCTCTTGCATAATTTCTTCTCTTATGTCTCCTTGAGGTACACATAATCTATCGTCATGCCTCAGTGATCCATCTTCATGAATTCTGAAATCTTCCACTAATCCAGCTTGCACTTGTCCTCGGAGGCTTCGCAGGCCTTCGTCTTGAAACTAAGCCTCCTTGATCTTGTCTATTAAAGTAGACTGAATCTGCAAGTTCATCATTTGGCCTTCTTTTCCTGGGATGATTACTTCAATACCTAAACTTTCTAAGTCCTCTAGCAGGTGTCTGTCCATAGTCAAGTACATCGCCATAGGATACCTGCTTAGAGCATCAGCTACTACATTGGCCTTCCCAGGATGATATTGAAGGGTGATATCAAAGTCTTTCATTAGTTTCAGCCACCTTCTTTGCCTCATGTTCAGCTCTTTCTGAGTGAAGATATATTTTAAACTTTTATGGTCTGTAAATATTTCCACCCTTTCTCCATAAAGATAATGCTTCCATAGTTTAAGAGCAAAAATGACAGCTGCCAATTCTAAATCATGAGTTGGATAGTTCTTTTCGTGGGGTCGAAGCTGTCTAGAGGCATATGCTATTAACTTCTTGTTCTGCTCCAATACACAACCTAGACCTTTTCCAGAAGCATCACTATAAATAGCGAAACCTCCGGTTCCAGAAGGTAAGGTCAGAATAGGGGCAGTAGTCAGCCTTTTCTTCAATTCCTCAAAAGCATGTTGACATTCATCAGTCCAGGTGAACTCTTCATCCTTCCTTGTTAATTTTGTCATGGGCTCCGCAATTCTAGAAAAATCCTTCACAAACTTCCGATAGTAGCCAGCAAGTCCCAGGAAACTTCTAATCTCAGCTACAGAGTCTGGAGTGGGCCAGGATTCTACTGCAGCTATCTTCTTAGGATCTACTGTTATTCCATCTCCAGTCACAACATGTCCCAAGAATTCTACTTTGTCTAGGAAGAAAGCACATTTAGATAATTTTCCATAAAGTTTTTCCTTCCTCAAAGTCTCCAATGCTAACATCAAATGTTCTTCATGTTCTTCGGGGGTCTTGGAGTAGATCAAAATATCATCAATAAAGACCACTACAAATTTGTCTAGGTATGGCTGGAAAACTCTGTTCATTAAGTTCATAAAAACTGCTGGAGCATTCGTCAACCCGAACGGCATTACTAAGAATTCGTAGTGTCCGTTCCGGGTATTGAAAGCAGTTTTAGGGATGTCTTCCTTTCTCACCCTTACTTGGTGGTAACCAGACCTCAAATCAATCTTTGAAAATACCCGAGCTCCACTTAACTGATCAAATAAGTCATCTATCCTGGGCAGGGGATATTTATTCTTAATTGTTAAGGCATTCAAGGCCCTATAGTCAATACACATTCGGGATGTTCTGTCCTTCTTGGGCACAAATAATACTGGAGCTCCCCAGGGTGAGACACTAGACCTAATGAAGCATTTGTCTTCTAGTTCTTTGATTTGCTCATTTAGTTCTATTATCTCCTTCTTGTTGATTCTGTAGGGATTTTGGGACACTGGTGCTGCTCCTGGCACTAAGTCAATGGAGAATTCAACCTCTCGGTCTGGGGGTAAGCCTGGGAGATCCTCAGGGAAGACATCAAGGTATTCAGAGATGATAGGTAGTGGCACTTCTTCTGTTATTAGGGCTCCACAAATTTTGTTATTACCCATTTCTCTAGAACCTCTAGCAAATTCAAATTCTGGCTTGTTAGGGGGCCTGAAGATTACACTACCTCTGTGGCAGTCTATTGTGGCATGGTGTTGACTTAACCAATCCATACCCAGTATAATGTCAAAACTGGGAACGGGCATTACAAGTAGTCTAGCATACAGTTCTCTTCCACACAATGTAATAGGACAATTGTTACAGGCATCACTAACCGGGATGATTCCTCCACCGGTAATGATCTTATAACAATTCCTAAGGGGTTTAGTGATTAAGCTATGCTTCATAAGGAAATCTACTGACATGAATGAATGTGAAGCTCCAGAGTCAAATAGAGTAATAGCTGGTATTGAATTTATAAGCACAGAACCTGTGATCACGTCTGCTGTGGCCTCAGCTTCTTCCAGAGTCATTGCATAAGCACGGCCTTGCTGCGGTGCACCCCTCTGTTGCTGCTGGTGCTGAGCAAAGCGTTGTTGTTGGGTTGGAAGTGGGGGTCCCCTCTGTTGTACTGCTGGGGCCCTGGCTTGGGCTGGAGCCTTGGGTGCAGCGGTGCGTCCTTGAGCAGCTGGACAGTCCCTCATTTGGTGCGCTGCTGAGCCGCAGTAGAGGCAGGCACCTAGCCTCTTCCTGCAGACTTGCCAAGTATGACCTGGTTTTTGGCAAAAGTTATAAGCAGCAGCTTGTTGGTTCTGTCCCTGAGCCTGGTGTTGGGGTGCTGGAGCTCGAGGGAGAGGATGCTGAGTTTGCTGCGGGGCCCTCTGCTGTTGTTGCTGTTGTTGTTGTTGAAAAGGGAGTTTGTTGGGTCCCGCATTTCCTGTATCTCTCTCTCGTTTCAGTTTATGCCCCATATCTCTTTCAATGCCTTGTGCCACGCTCAGGATTTCTTCATAGGTGCGAGCTCGGCTGGTGGTGACAGCAAGGCGAATATCCGGAGATAGCCCCTTCTTGAATCTACGGGCTCTGTCCTCTGGGGTACGAACCATGTACTCCGCAAAGTGGCTTAACCTGCTAAATTCAGCAGTATATTCATCAACAGACAGGTTACCTTGTTCCAGTCTCTCGAATTGGCTTTCGAGAGCTTCCTGAGCCACTTCGGGGTAGAATTTCTCCTTGAATAGCCTCTTGAAGTCCTCCCAGGTGATGTCAGGAGCAGATAGTTGGGGTTCATCTCTGAACCAGGTTCGAGCAATGTCGAACAGTTGCAGGCTTGCGGACTCCACTTTGAGGTCATCAGGGACCCGAGCAGTCTTCAGGAGTCTCTCGACATTCCCTATCCATTCATCGGCATAGAGTATGCCCTCAGTTCCGTAAAATTCTAGGGGTCTTAGATTCTTGAAATCTTTGGCACTCCCTGGCCTCTTGAGTGACGACTCCTGGGACTTAAGAGCTTCTGAGAGGCTGGTCCGCAGAAGTGCAGTCTGTTCTTTCTGGAATTCCACCAATCCCTGGAACACTCCAAGTAGTTGTGCCCCATCCAGAGTAACTGCCGGAACAGATGGAGGCGGCGGGAGTGCAAGAGTCTCGGGCACATTCTGCTCAGCTGGTTCTGATGTGCCTCCTACTGTGTTCCTGGTCTGGACCATTCTGAAAGATTAAGGGATAGGAAGATCAGAATAGAATACTTGAAAATCAAAGGCGATAGGAAAAATTGAGCAGCAAAGATATCAAGAATTGAAATAAGGACCCTATACTGTGAATGAGCTTTTCCTAGAATCCTCAAATTTATTCCATACCCTGTCCTAGGGTATTACCCTATTTTAGGATATGACCTGCATGGACCACCATAAAAACGTGTCACGACCCGCACCCGGAAATTCGGGCACGAGTGCGTGGGTACGTCCAGCCTACGCCGCAGAGTCGGCGGTAGTACGCTGTCTAAGTCAATTCCAGGTTTACTAAACTAGCTCATTCACAAATAACATAGGCAAGATAATAATGAGAATTGAACTTAAGATTGCAACTGAAAATAAATGTGACAACAGATTCAAATGTTTTAGTACAGGAATTCAAAATGAAATCGGGGACAAACCCGATTAATTAAGATAAGAATATAAATGAAAGATAGCTACTACTAGCTACTCTGCAGCAGGGGTCTCCTGGGTAGGTTCTGGCTCCTCATAGGTATCATCAGTCCCCTCATAGGGACCATAATAAGTAGGGGCAAGATCCTCATCATCGCCTAAATCAACAGATCCAGTCAGGAAAGGAGCAAAGTACACAGTGCACAACAAGGTTAAACTAAATATTTATGACAATTAAATATTGAATATCAAGTTAAGAACTGCATAACAGAACATCACTATCTCAGAGTTAAAGCTGTAAGCAGGAATACGAGAAATGCAAAAATAAATGAAACGGGAAATGAAACTACAACAGCCAGCAAAAAATATAACATGGCCAGAACTATCTGTGTGAACTTGTGTTTGTTTTTAGAATACATAGTTGGCATGTAGGGGTTTATAAGGCTAATCCGGCCGTCATGAACGGCTATTAAACAGGGGAAATCGAGATCCGACTGAGGTACAGTCGTGTACCAACAGCTATTAAACATGACAAGGGGAAGGGTAAACTACATGCCTTCTAGGTATTCTCCCACCCGACATAAAAAACAAGACAGGAACTCCAATATTCAAGACGTAAAATCCCGCATTTCTAACACTATATGTAATCATCAAGGGTACATGTAAGGCAAGGAATTAATTATCATAATATATAAAGATTAACTTGAGGTGCAGGTACTTGCCTGTTGGTTGGATCTGATTAATATTGGCTCTCGGGGGAAAATTCCAGAGATGAGTCCAAAAGCTGAAATAGACATTACCATCATGCTCAGAAGATGTCAAATAGCTAGAAACGCCTGCCCTTGGGTCCAATTTGGAGACAAGGGCAAAAACGGCAGTTTCGGGTCAAAACGGGGTCCGCCGGTGGGCCCGCTTTGCACCGAAAAACGTGTCCGGGTCAAAGGTCTCCAAATTCACCAAACTTAGTGTCAACAGGTCAGGAACGCTGATACGAACCCAACGGAACTTTCAGATTTGGATTCCGATGAGCCGAACACAAAATCGCCCGTCGAGCGGGGCCTGTGGGGCCCACGACACGCGATTTCGTCAACGTTCTCAGAATCGAACCAAACTTGACCCACAGGACCAGCGTATCGCTACGAGTCCGATGGCACAAGTTTCGTCTTGATCTGACGTGTGTGCACGATCTAAGACTCAATAATATGTGAAATTCGAGTGCTAAGACTTCGCTATCGCTAAGTTGGTTGACATGCATATGTTTGAAGGACGCTTCGAATATGTGCACGATCCAGACTCGCGATACACTGATCTCGATGCTAGTGCAAGTGAATATCCGCATGAACAAGTACAACGACTTGTATAAGTTTGCCTCAGCCTTGGATCGTCATTCGCGATGGATTATAACGTACCCCGCGTTAAGCAAACATGTCCCGCGCTAAGGCACAAATGAGACTGACTCATCATACACGCGACACGGCGTAAGAAACGAGTAGGAGATTGTGTTCAAATGGATTTAGTGATACCGATTGCTACGCTTGGGATAGATTCGATAGTGCGATAGAATGGCATGCGCTCAGGAAGTCTCAAGGACGAGACTTTTTCTGAGTGGTGTATAATGTAACGACCCGTTCCGCTCAAGCGAACTGCCGATTCAAACGGCAAAAGTGCAACGTCCCGACTCATTTTGCTCGACGAAAAAACTCGTTTGAGGCAAAAAGGATTTCCAGACTTGGCCCTTCAGGAGTTCCGGCTTAGGCTTTCAGAGGCTCGCTCGGAGTATCGCTCGACCGAGGTGAATCATCGCTAAGGTGGGTGGCTACGATGAACTTGTCTTTGCTTAGCTAGCACACTTAAAATATGGATGTTTCATGCTAGTCGCTAGGTGAATCACCCATTGCATGCTAATAAGAATACAACGCACCTAGCTAAGGGAATAATCCCAACTTATATTGCTTGTGTTAGAACATGAAAATAAAACTTTGCTTATATATAGACCCTCACATGCTACCTTTGTCTTGTGCAACGAGACCCCGCCATGCCTCGAGTAGAACGATATATGCATACTCTGTAGTGCACTGTTCACTTGCTACATTGTACGACCCTAGATTATGTCGCTCGGTAAGTCCCTTTACAGGTTTCACTCCTCGGCTTACCTTCGGGCCCAAGCCAACGTGAATGCTTAAGTTTTCTTATGAGTGTAATACTTGCCTGCTTATATATGAACTTTTACTCGTTGCCTCGTTGCAATGCTTGTCACACGGAATCATGCCACAATCAAGTAAATGCTATCCGTTTCGTGCATGCATCTAGTTAGCCAGGAGACTATCAAATAGCTCTTTTGTGCAATGTGAACCTACAAGTATCCGGGACCGTTAGGTCGCTAAGGCAATCCCCGAACCAGGGGCATGCATCAAGGCAAGATGAACACTGAACTGGAATCATGTCAAGTTTATGTCTAAATGATAATCATATCAAGTTTACCTCTGAACGAGAATCATGTCAAGCAAATCAAGAATCACAGCTCGTAGAGCAAATTGCTCAGTTCAGAACAAAAATCATGGATTATCATGTCAAGATATGTGAAATTGGAAGACCCTGACCTGCATGTCGCGGACAACTTGCAAAAGGTGATCTTCGGATCTCAGTTCCACGGGCGGTCACAGGGACACCGGGACCGATCTGATCCGGATGGAACTTAACGTTTAGTCTCACGTGATTGGCGGGATGGCTTGCAACGCACCACGTACTTTCGTTGCATACGCTCCCCGTCAATGACTAGGTCCTTTATGGCTAAGCCAGCGACAATTGTTCATACAGATAAGTCATCCTCGCTTAGCGGTTATCCGCATGAGAGTCATTACATCGCGTCAAGAATATCTGAAACACATGTATGATCTCGACTATAGTACACTTGTACATATGGAACACTTCAACATCTTCTGCAAACTCCTTATAATTCGTGTAAATCGTGCACCCGAAACATAACCTTGCACTGAAACACTCGTGTTTGCACATGTTATTGCCCCTTGATTCAACATATATGTGTGCTTGTGCTTGAAATAACTATGTTTGCCTTGGACAGGGAAGGACAAATGGTAAGTTGGTAAGTCTCGCCGTATTTTCTCTTATATCGTACGGCGCACTGCCACGCGAGTTAGGCTTTTCATATATGCCATGAAACTGATCCTAGGCAAAACTAGAAAGATAACTTAATAGATGGTGCACGGAACCTATTAAACGTGTTTGGATTTGTCGAGCGGGCGAGTAGCCTCCCCACCAGTGCATTAATGTACTGATAACCCACCAGATTGCTTGCAGGGTGCGGGAGAACCTCGTCCGGTGTGGATGCCTCATTCGTGCGTGCTAAGTTGTGGAGTTCACTCTGGAGCCTTGGAGCGTTGCGATCCGGAACTGAAGCACATATATAAGACATAATGTTGGAACGTCGCCTATACATCATTCCACAAATGTAGCCACTTGGCACGCTTTTTATTGTTTCAGAGAGAAAGGCTTAAGCGACTTGTAATCTCGGCTATACGCCACCTGCAACACTTGTTCAATATCAATAAAGAGTTTGCCTTACTTCTATACATGTGTTATTCAATGCTTCCGCTATTGACGACTCAGTGAACTTGTTACCAATCGTCTATGCGTTTATAATTCCGCTGCATTCGGACAATCTGTGCGACTATGTGGCTTAGATCTCTTACCGTCAGCATGAACCACGGCCTTGCACGGACGCGTCTTACGCTCGTGCGGCACCACGTCTAGATGGGAGAAGCGGTCGTCTCGCGGGAGCACTGGCGTGGTGATTCTTGCCTAGCGGGGACGGCCGATTAGTCTACGGGAGATCCGGACGTAACATTGTCCATGTTTGCATTTTGAGTTTCTCTTATTCCTTTCAACAGTGAAGGAAGACCCATAAAACCATGTTAGTGCCATGGACACGAAGGCCAAGGGCCACGTGAGTAACATATACCACTTGAAGTCGTATGGTTTTGCTGCCAACAAGAAAAATCTTAGTCACAGATAGTAGATCGATTCCAATGTAGTAGGATGTGTAAGGTGAACAACGTCTTATGTCTCCACTTTCATGTGAAACAAGTAATTTTAGTTGCTAACTATATGAAAATGTTCTAATTTAATTATTTCACGTATGTCATGTTTATGCTCACAAGCTTACTTTTATGTATTTTGAAATACTTAATATTGTTTATATTATTTGTTTTGATGGATGCAGGCACCTGATCAATCTATCTTTTCTAAGACATATTTTTAAAAAGACTTCAAAAGAAAATATGATGCTTTTGGACGTTTGAATATCGATGCTCCTCTAAATGAAGACGTTAATAATATCATCGTCGACGAACTATTTGATAAAGATGCAGATTTGTTTGATGGAGATGGGAAGCTTGGAGATATTATGTTTGGTGACTTAATTAATTGACCAAAAGTATTTGTTCAGCATATTAGGGTGTGAGGTTATGCAATTAGTTTTTTGTTATTTATAGTTTTAGTACTAAACAAAACTATGTAGTAGTACATTTTTTTTTCTTTTTGAATGATATGTGTACAAGAAAATACTAAATCTTTATATGATTGCAAAGTTTAATTATATATGAAATATCAGTTATTTTTATATTGAATGTTTGGAATTGTTTATATACTGAATGATTGGAGCTGTTTATATACCAAATAGTGAATTCAGTCGTAGTGAATTGGAGTTATTTATATGTAATATTGGTACAGGTTATTGAATGACATTAGAATCGTTTATATATCTTTAGATGTTTTGTGCACAGATTTTTAAATTATATTTACAAAAAAAACGACTGATTATATCAGTCAGAAACAATAAAAAAAATTCACATGTTACTTGACGGATATAGTTCGTCGATTAATATGTGACAGACTTTATCCATTGTTTACTTTAGTGCAGATTGACGGTTACTAAGCGTCGTTTTTTTGTAGCAGTATAATTTGCAACGGACCATCCGACTGTCAGGAACCGTTGGAAATGAAAATTTACGACAAATTTGGACCGTCGATAATCGTTAATTCTGACGTAGTGACACTGCTGAGACATTTAATGAGTCTCTCTCTCTCTCTCTCCTCTCTCTCTCTCTCTCTCTCTCTCTAAAAGAATCTCCTAAAACTTCCTTAAACCCTAACCCCAACTCCCTTCAATGACCTCCTCCTCTTCCTCCGACGAGGGATCTGATGACAAAGGGAGCAGCTACGACGGAGGCGACGACGAGGTCCTCTCCCTCCTCCCAATGATACTCCCTCTATCGTCCCTTGCAGCATCGTTAATGTCAAGCTCCATCGTGTCGTGCCGCCGCGTGTCGAGGAGGTCGTGGGAAGTGAAGTCGTCGTGCATCGGAGGCGGCTCTCGCTGTGTCAGGCCGACGACCCCTACTCCACCTCGCCCCAGTATACTTTCTTCCCTCCTCTCCTCTCCTCTATCGATCTTCTCCTTGTAAATTTTTTTTGTGTTTAATTTTGTGTGTGTTTAAATCCACATAGCCCTCCATAGCCCTCCTGACTTCTCAAGATATTTTTTATTTGTGTGTAAATTTTTATTTGTGTGCAAATTATGGTTTTTCTCATTAAAAAAAAACATGTATAAACCGAATAAACTGAAAACCGAACTGATTATTTCGGCTCGGTTTAAGTTCAGTTTTTCCTTAATTCGATTCGGTTTCAGTTTCGGTTAATGTTTTTGTAAGTTCGGTTTTCGATAATTCGGTTCGGTTTGAACCGAATAAACCGAATACTCACCCCTAGTCACATTATGCACCATCAACAGTGAGAAAAGAGAAACATACAACTTTGCTTCTATTTAATGTTAGGGTCTCGAATAATATTGAAAATTTGCTTTCATAGAATATGGTTTAGGTCTCGTCCTAACGGTTGACTTGGAATGACCGTCATATGGCATCCTAAATGAAAATATATAAGTGAATTAGTAGATATAGACTAAAAAAAGGGATTTGCACACCTGCATGACACATCTTCCATTCTTATTTCAACACAATCGTGAAAGAAAATTAGTAGATCGTTTGAAGAGCATACATGCATATTTCTAACATCGCAATGTGCCTAGTTTTATGTTACTTTTGATGGCTCAATATGCTACATAAAATCAAAGAAAGGATCACCATGAGTTCTTAGATGGCTTTAGCAGCACAGCCGAGATATACATCTCCCCGAGCTCCGGCGCCCTGTCCATCTTCTGCCCAATCTCCCACTTCGCCTTCTCAAACCCAGCACTCTCAATGACTCCCGCATACTCCTCGAACTGATCCACCACGAAGAAGAAGTGGTCCAACCAAAACAGTCCCCCCGGCCTCAGCACCCTGTACACGTCGAACACGATGAAGTGCAGAAGCGTCGTCGGGATCCAGTTGCTCAGCACGTGCATCGAGTGCACGATGTCCAGCGTGTTGTCGAAGAACGGCAGCCGCTGGGATACGCTCACGTACAGCGGCACCACCCCCCGGGCGGCAATAAAGCTGTTGAAGGGCCCGTTGAGGTTCATCGAGGTCGTGACGACCGTAACGTTGCGCTCCTTCATCCGCGCCGCGAACGTGCCCGTGCCCCCGCCGATGTCGAGGCCGATACGGATCGTCCCGGGGGGCTTGAGCGCGAGCACTTCGTCGATGGTGAGGTCGACGGGGTTGGAGGACGGAGTGATCCAGCGTAGCCGTTCGCGGCCGTCGAGGTCGAAGCAGTCCTTGCAGTCGTCGAAGCTCCTGGAGCGCTTCCTTTCGACGAGGCATTCGAAGGACTTGCAGGTGTAGGCGGACCAGTGGATGGAGGAGTCGGGAGGGAGGGACCAGAGGGAGCCGGGGAGAGGGTTGGGTTCGGGGAAGTCGGGAGGGGATGGGGGACGGCAGCGGCGGCGGGGGAGGGGCTCGCAGCCTCTGAGGAGGAGTCTTTGGGCTAGGAGTTCGTCGTCGGGGCAAGAGGAGTTGACGGGGTACGAGAGGTACGTGGCGAGGTCGGAAGGGAAGAGGAGGCAAGGGTGGCCAATGGGAGGGTGGATGGCCGAAGAGTCTAGGTTCGCGTTGTAGCCAAAGGGGAGAGGTTGCGGCGAGGTGAAGGCGGAGAACTCGGGAGGGAGGGAGGCAGCATCGGTATCGGACAATGTATCCGTGGTATCGTGCTCTGTATCGGTGGTATTGGACACTGTGTCGCTCGCAGTCATGTTAATGGCGAAGAAGGTGGTGGTGGTCCTGGTCCTGGTGGAGGTGGCCGTGTAAGTGAAGAACGACCAAGAGGAAGACAGAGAGAACGTGAGGAGATTGGAGGAGACGAGTAAGAAGAGAAAAAGAATGTTTTTGTAAAGGGAACAGTGGTAGGTTGGTGATGAATCCATGATCGAAGTGTTATGAGCTTTCTCTGTTTCTATTACCATTTTTGTAGGAAAGGAATGGGAGTGCAAAACTTTGAAGTTAATCAAAGGATGAGAACTTTAAATGTAGAAATATTCAACAAATGTAGTCAACTACGAAAAC
Organism: Iris macrosiphon; assembly: GCA_036927795.1. NCBI lineage: Eukaryota > Viridiplantae > Streptophyta > Magnoliopsida > Asparagales > Iridaceae > Iris > Iris macrosiphon. The sequence goes on along the minus strand of JAYESA010000015.1, from coordinate 27,717,384 downwards.
AATAGAATAGGAGCAATATGGAACATGGGCATGAGTATAGTGTACTCGCACCAACTCTAGAAAAAAAAAAAAATAATAATGGGGTCACCATGAAAGCATAAAATTTGGCCATATAAATGCACATCTAAGTCTCTATATGAACAATAACGACGATGATCGATAAATTTTAATAGATTAGAGTCATAGTAGGCATGATATAGAAATGACAAAGAAACTTCTTCATATAGTAGAGTTAACACCAAAACTTGTATCACTTGCATGACTACTATAATAATAATTACCACAAAAAGAGCAAGTAGATTATAGAGTCAATATTAAATGATGTAAAGAAGAAGATACCTTTATTATACTGAGAATTTATAGAAACAAAGATCTATATATTTATGGGATTTTGTTAATACATTAAAAAATATGCATTTTATATTGGTAATATCAATAGCACATTTATCAATATACCTTTTATTTAAAATATATATTGATAAATGTGAAATATGTACTAATAAATGAGCTGATTGAAATACCAACGTAAAATACATATTTTTCAATACGTAACAAAACACATATTTATGAGATATTTTATTGCATTGGCTACCAGAATAATAATTACCTACAAAGAGCAAGTGGATCATAGCGTCAATATTAAATGATGCAAAGAAGAAGATACCTTTATTATACTGAGAATTTATAGAAACAAAGATCTATATATTTATGAGGTGTTTTATTGCATTGGCTAGCAGATTTGCACACACTTTTGCTTAAGAGTACTGCTATTAATTCCTCCAAACCATTTCTACTTATGTGGAGGCTGACGTGTCATGTTAAATAACATTATGTGACATCTGACATGACAAATTTTAATCCAAAAAATCTATCATCCAATTTTTTTAAAATTTTAATGTTAATTTGTAGGAACACTTTGGAAGAATTAATAGCAGTATGCTTAATTGTTGCTCAACAATTGGTCCTCATAAACCACATATAAAGCATTAGAATGTAACAAATATACCTAGGAAACTGGCAATGACCAAGGAAATACTTACAAGTTGGAGCAACTAGCGGAGAAAATTTACCCCTTTGCAGTGTATCGCAGTTCAACTCCTATGTAGGGGAGGCTCGCCCCAGAACCATTGGAGACTAATCTGGCACTAATCGGCATGAGTTAACTCAGTTTTTGATGAGTACACCATGAAGGCTATCTCAGTCCTCGATGAGTCTGCGTATAGCATCCTGAAGGTATCAAAGGGAAAAGACATTTCAAGCAGCATGAAGACTCTTTTCGCTAGGACACAAAGTGTGCGCTTCTTAGGCAATGGTATGTTGAAATCCAGTAAGTTACCAGCTTCAGCAATTGAACGATTTCTCGTGCACTTGTAACTGATATCAATCAATACGCTGCTTCTTCTCTTGCTGTTGGTTGATTGGTCAAGGTTGACCACACGAGGATCCAAAATAACCACCAAACAAGTGGGCCAAATGGGAGAAGGGTCGCATATATAGGAGTCAGCACACGGATGACCTGAACCAAGAAAAACAATACTTAGGTTTCTGAAAGTTTGCAATATGTTATTGTTCGGAATAGCTAAGCTTCCAGAAATTACCACACATTGTCATGCTCCGAGATTTCCGCATCATCGATAATTGTTCTCCGGACGACGTGATGTCGTACAAGCGTAAGGCACATCCGCATAAGACATAGGCATAATGATATACTTTAGAAACAAATGCAACATAGTATGCAATTGAGATATCACACATTAAAATGTAGAAAAGTTCCCTTTATTGATAATGAACATCTTGTTACAAACTCTTGACTCAAAAGTAAAAAGTATGCCACACGGACTTACAATATGGACGCAAAATGAGATAGCCGATTCATACATTACATCCCTTACTAAAATTTCAAAAGAGCAAACCACCTTGGGTGCTTGTTAGCACCATCGCCTAGGATCTTCAAAAGGGTATGTGCGAGCTCCTCGAGAATATGTACTTGCGCTCCAAAAAGTCACAAACACGAACGCGTCAGATCGGTGAATGGATCAATCGAACATTTAGTCGGCTTTGTGCTACTTTTAGTCGCTCTCGGATCAATCAAACATTTTGGACTGTTTGTTCAACTAGTTCCGGCCCAAGGATTTAACGCTCCCCAACTTCATCCCAACAGATCGGTGACCTACACTTCCGTCCATACAAAGCCTCATACGGAGCCATTTGGATGCTGGACTGATAATTGTTGTTGTATGCAAATTCGGCCAACGGTAGGTGGACGTCCCAACTTGACTTTGAATCGATTGTACAGAGACGCAGCATGTCTTCGAGTACCTGATTCACCCGCTCTGTTTGGCCATCGGTTTGAGGATGGTAGGTTGAGCTGAACTTCAATTTGGTCTCCATCGCTGACTGAAGGCTCTTTCAGAAATATGATAGGAATCGTCAGTCCCGATATGATACTATAGAAACCGACACTCCGTGCAGCCGAACTATCTCATCAAGGTAGGTCTAGGTGAGGCGATCGATGCTCCAAGTAACTTTAATGGCAATGAAGTACGCTGACTTGGTTAACCGGTCGACGATGACCCAGACTGCGTCGTTCTTCTGTTGCGTCTTTGACAAGCCAACAATGAAGTTCATGCTTACATGCTCCAATTTTTATTCCGAAATAGCAAGATTCTGCATCTATCCGTCCGGTCTCTGATGTTCTGCTTTCACCCTCTGACAGGTTATACATTGCGACACGAAGTGCGCCACATCTCTCTTCATGCTGTGCCACCAGAAAACAGTACGAAGGTCTTCATACATCTTCGTGCTCCCGGGATGGACTGTGTAGGCTGCATAGTGAGCTTCCGCAAGGATCTCCTTTCTGAGTTCTGCGTCGTTGGGGACGCATAGCCTTCCCTTCACTTGCAATACTCCATTCTCATCTACTGCAAAGTCCTTCGTCTTCCCTGCTAGAATCTACTCGCGCATTTTTCTTAGGAATGGGTCGTCCCTCTGAGTAGATGTGACTCTCTCTAACAGGTTGGGTACAAATAGCATCTAAGCAACTCGCGCGCTGCGATATCGAATTCGGAGTTCAATGCCTATTTTCTCAGTCTCTTTGTAACCTACGATCAACGAACAGGGATCCCGTAAAGACTCGACACAACGCATCAGCTACAACATTTCATTTGCCAGGTGTGTAGTCGATCGTCAAGTCATAGTATTTGATCAATTCTAGCCAACGTCGTTGTTGTAGGTTAAGGTCCGTTTGGGTGAATAGGTACTTCAAACTTTTGTGATCAGTGTAAATTCGACAAGCCACTCCAAAGAGGTAGTGTTGCCACAATTTTAGCGCGAACACAATTGCTGCTAGTTCCAGGTCATGCGTAGGATAATGTCTGTGCTTTTTCAGTTGTCTTGATGCGTAGGCTATCACCCTATCCCGTTGCATGAGTACACACCCCAAGTATGTCCTGACGCGTCGTTGAATATTTGGAATCCCGATGTCGCGTCTGGTAGTGCAAGTAGTGGAGCAGAGGTGAGGCGTTGCTTTAACTCTTCAAACGAGACTTCGCAGTCGGCGAACCACTCGAATACGACTCCCTTCTGTGTGAGACGAGTCAGAGGTGATGCTAAGTTGGAAAAGTCTTTCACAAACCGCCTGTAGTAGCCCGCTAGTCCGAGGAAGCTTCGAATTTCACTGACGGATGCAAGCCGCTTCCACTCAACGATGGCTTCAATTTTCTTTGGATCGACTGAAATGCCTCCCGCAAAAATGATGTACCCGAGGAAAGATACACTACTCAGCCAGAACTCGCACTTATTCAGTTTTGCGTATAGCTTGTTATCCCGAAGAGTCTGTAGTGTCACGCCCCGATCTCCCGCAGGCTAATCGGTCGTCCCCGCTAGGCGAGAATCACCGCGCCAGTGCTCCTGCGGGACGATCGCTTGACCCATCTAGGCGTGATGCCGCACGAGCATGAGCCGCGTCCGTGCAAGGCCGTGGTCCAGGCTGCGGTAAGAGGTCTGAGACACAGAGTCGCACAGATTGTCCGAGTGCAGCGGAATAATAAACGCATAGGCGATTGATAACAAGTTCACTGAGTCGTCAATAGCGGAAGCATTGAATAACACAAGTATAGAAGTAAGCAAACTCTTTACTGATATTGAACAAGTGTTACAGGCAGCGCTAGGCCAAGATTACAAGTCGCTCAAGCCTCTCTCTGAAACAGTAAAAGCGTGCCAAGTGGCTACATTGTGGAATGATGTATAGACGATGTTCCAACGTTATGTCTTGTATATGTGCTTCAGTCCCGGACGCAACGCTCCAAGGCTTCAGAGTGAACTCCACGCCTTAGCACGCACGAAGGAGGCATCCGCACCGAACGAGATTCTCCCGCACCCTGCAAGAAATCTGGTGGGTTATCAGTACATGAATGCACTGGTGGGCAGGCTACTCGCACGCTCGACAAATCCAAACACGTTCAATAGGTTCCGTGCACCATCTATTTGGCTATCTTTCTATTCCTGCCTTAGGATCAGTTTCATGGCAATGATGAATAGCCTAACTCGTGTGGCAGTGCGTCGTGCGATATAAGAGAAAACACGGAAAGACTTACCCACCTACCATTTGCCCTTCCATGTCCAAGGCAAACCAAGTTAATTCAAGCACGAACATTTATAATAAAAATCCAGGGGCAATAGCATATGCAAACACAAGTGTAGTGAGCGAGATTGTGTTTCGGGTGCACGAGTTACACAGATTATCCGAAAGTGTTGCTTAGGATGTTCAAATGTCTCTATTACTCACAAGTGTCTTATATACGTATAGTTCAGCTGTTTCGGATTTATTGGATGCGATGCAATGACTCGCATGCGGATTGCCGCTAAGCGATGATGACTTATCTATATGAACAGAAGGTCACTGGCATAGCCATAAAGGACAAGATCTATAGTCTCATGATGGAACGGGGTGCAACGCTTGATACAAAACGAGCAATTCACAGACGAACAGAGAATACCGAAGAGCCATTGCACGCCGTCCCGCCGATACAAACGACTATCATGGGTAGACGACTAGTCCAAGGTAGTATGCCCTACCAAGTCCCGAATATCGTGTATTGCCCGACCCAAAGACGGCGTCGCATACCATAACCGACTTTGCCCTGCAATACACCAGACATTCCTCCTAGGCCGGTACGATCCCGGTGCCCCGCTGATCGTCCGACGAACCACATACCACGTGCACGAGCTGTCCGTGACCATGCAAGTCTTAGGTCATTCCAGATTCACAACATGACATAATGATTCTTGATTCTTTTGCTGAACGAACATTGCTCCACGAGATGTGATTTATGCTTTACTTAACATGATTCTCGTTCAGAGTTAAACTTGACTTGATGCATTCCCTTGGTTCGGGAATTGTCTTGGCGTCCTAACGGTCCCGGATACATGCAGGTTCATATTGCACAGAAGAACTATTCGATAGTCTCCTGGCTAACTAGATGCATGCACGATACGGATAGCGCTCTTGATTGTGGCATGATTTCGTATAGCAAAACATTGAAATGAGTCAATAAGTACAAACTACACTAAGCTGGCAAGCATGCATTTATATTGAACATAACATTTATGTTTGGCATGGGCCTAAGGGTAAGCCGAGGAGTAAAACAGTAAAGGGACATACCGAGCAACATAATCTAGGGTCATGTAGTGTAGCAAGTGAACAATGCACTTCGAAGAATACATATATATCGTTCTACTCGAGTGGTAGCGGGGTCTAGTTGCACAAGGCAAAGGTAGCATGCAAGGGTCTAACTATAAGCAAAGATTAATTTTCATGTTCTAACACAAGCAATGCAAGTTGGAATTATTCCCTTAGCTATGTGCGTTGTATTCTTATTAGCATGCAGGGGGTGATTCACCTAGCGACTAGCATGTATCGTCCATATTTTAAGTGTGCTGGCTAAGCAAAGACAAGTTCATCGTAACCACGCACCTTAGCGATGATTCGCCTCGATCGAGCGATACTCCGAGCGAGCCTCCGAAAGCCTAAGCGGGAATTCCTGAAGGGCCAAGTCTGAAAATTCTTTTGCCTCAAAGAGTCTTCTCGCTGAGCAAGGCGGGTCGGGATGTTGTACTTTTGCCGTTTGAGTCGGCAGTCCGCTTGAGCGGAACGGGTCGTTACATTATACACCACTCAGAAAAAGTCTCGCCATCGAGACTTCCTAAGCGCAGCCCGTTCTATCGTACTATCGAATCTATCCCAAGCTTAGCAATCGGTACCACTAGATCTGATTTGTTCGAACAGATCTCCTACTCGTTCCTTACGCCGTGTCGCACGTATGCTGGGTCGGTCTTATTTGTGCCTTAGCGCGGAACATATATCGCTTAACGCGGGGTACGTTATAATACATCTTGAATGATGATCTAGGGCTGAGGCCAACTTATACAAGTCATTATACTTGTCCATACGGATATTCACTTGCACTAGCATCGAGATCAGCATATCGCGAGTCTGGATCGTGCACAGATTCGAAGTGCCCCTCAAACATATGCATGTCAACCAACTCAGCGATAACGAAGTCTGTGCACTCGAGTTTCACATATCATTGAGTCTTGGATCGTGCACACGTTCAAGACGTCCCTCAAACATATGCATTCAACCAAACTTAGATATAGTGAAATCGGACAAATTACTTATGAAAATTTCAAGGGTTCTCGTTTTATGAATCACAAGGATACTTCCGATAGGGTCAATCAAATTCCATATCATTTTCCATTCCAACTCAAATTAAGTATTTGCACTACCGTTAAGCACGACCTATTCGATCCACCGACTAGCGTTCATCCGTTCGGGTCAAACATAGCACACGTTACTGCTCCCAATCTAGCCCTAAGTCTTGTTGTCCCAGTTCTCTAGCTTGTTCAAGCGATATGATAAAGTCGGTCACACAAGTTCCGTTCCGCCGGTTACCTGTATGCCTAAGATCAATAATGTTTTTCGACTTTTCTTCTGACGGCGTGGTTTGAGAAGCATTCCCTTATCTGAACGTCGGCAGGCATTCTGGAATTCCCCTTTTGGGCCCCCGGGGTTGTTTTGGTTTGAACATAGGCTTTCATTCACTCAGCACAGGGTCGTCTGTGTGGTGCCCCGTTCCCCCTATTCGGGGAGTGCGGCTAAGAAATACAAGACGGTATCGTTCGATCGGGATAGATTGAAACAAGAACCCATCCTATTTATGGATTTGCTTCTTTGGAATCGATTCCCATATTCAGTGGACCGTGCCCCCGGGATCGACTTAGCGGCAGAGTCAGGAGGGACCTCTCCGCTGCATCTTTTGTTGCCTGGTTTTCGCTGTCGCTTGTTGCTTTCGTGCTTTGAGTTGGTTTTCGAATTTGTTTGAGATTTCTTGAACGGTTTCGATGGATTTCATTGTTTTCGTTCTTCGAACGGCACTTCAATTCCGATAATGGAGAGAGTGGAAGAGATATTGATCAGCTGTTCGTGGCAATGCAGGTGAACCAGCAGTAGGTGCCGCACGAATGGACTCCTAAAGCACTTCTTTCCTTTTCCTTCCAACTACTAAGTGAGTGGCTACCATCCCGATTAGCTATCCCTTCTTGCTAGTCTTCACACCTGAATCTTGCATTCTTGCTTGTCCCGATCAGACGATACCAAGTAATAACTAAAAGATATCAAGATAATAAGGGAATAGACTTGGATCAGTATGCTTGTCAACGAAACTTGTGAACGGTTACTTACTTACATGCTTGCTCGTTTGAATTGTTCATCATATGCATAAATACAAGTTAGAATGCTTACTTCTTCTATAAATATGCTATATGTACAACACCCCTTGCCATGCAACAATTTATCAGGGAGACTATGCAAAACAAAAATACTTAGCCTTGTGCGGCGTGCAACCTAGGCCCGCACGGCGGTCACGCCCGGGGGACAACTATCGATTTCACGGAATCGGGGCGTGACATGTTGGTATCAGATCACAGCTTCAAAGTTCCTTTGACTCTTGAACTGGAAAAGTTCTCTTAACGATAAATTTATGTGCGAACTCCTGAACTCGTTAAGGTCAAAAATGAGATACGTTCATGCAATAAGTCCATAATACCTTATGATCCTGATGTAATTTACCTTCTTTTGAAGGAATAACGCAAGCGCAACCATCAGCGCTAGCACCAGGCGAGACACAGGCTCAGGAGAGCAGCTCCGGCACATCAGGAAGCTCTCGGAGCCAACGGGGCATGTCTCGAGCAGATCCGCTTCAGCAAGTGATGCAAATGTTAGAAGCACAACGACAGAGAGATGATGCCCGCCAAGCCAAGTTCGAGAGCAATCTAGAGGCCCGACTCTCAGTCCAACAAAAGCAGGTAGATACCCTGCAGCAACTTGTTCAGACTTTGGCCTCCAACCAGTCTGCAGCGACAGCAGCGACTCCGGTGGAACAACCAATACTTGAAGTCGAGACACAGCTAGTGCCAAGGACGAGGGAAGTGACTGCCTTCACCTTTGGTAAATTCAAGAAGGTCTGCAACAGCCATTTAAAGGGACTGAGGACCCAATCGTGGCCCTAGATTGGCTCGCCGAGCTTGAAGACCATTTTTCTCTCCTAGAAGTGCCAGAAGACAAGCGCGTCGCCTGTGCTCAATTGCAGCTTCGCCTCAATGCGCACGACTGGTGGAACGTGCATCGGCGATCTCTTCCAATTGAGAATGGAGGGGAGACGATAGCATGGGCTACCTTCCGTGGTACATTTAAGGAGGAGTTTATACCCCCGCATGTACATCGTCAGAAAGAAAATGATTTTGTACAACTACGGCAGGGCAGCATGACTGTAAAGCAATACTCTGCAGAATTCAACAAACTGGCAAAATTTACTAGTTCCTATCTACCCGATGCAGCGAGTCGTGCCAGACGATTCGAAGGAGGGCTACGTCCTGGCATCCATGCGCACGTAGTCGTTCCATAGTATCAGACAATGCGGGAAGTCTTAAACCATGCCCTCTTCCTCGAATCGCAGTATCCTCACGTTGCTGCCGGCGCTGTGCAAACCTCCAATCATAAACGCCAAGGCAACGATAGAGGAAACACCGCTGCAAAGCGCCCTAACAACGGCGGTTCGAAAAAGGGAAATCCAGGGCCACCATGTTCCTTCTGCGGAAAGCTCTACCATACGGCTGAGAAATGTCGTCAGAAACTAGGCTTATGCCTCATTTATGGAGATGCGAACCACGGGATTAGTGATTGTCCTCAGAGCCGCCACAATCGTCGCACTCAACAACCAAATCAGACTACGGCAAACCAGGCCAACCGAGCTGCACCTCAGCAAGGGCGTAATCAGGCTCAAGGCCGGGTCTATACCATGACACGAGAAGAAGTTTTGGCCTCGGACACTGTGGTGTCAAGTACTTTGCTTTTTAATAACATACTTGCTCGTGTTCTATTTGATTCTGGTGCAACACATAGCTTTATATCTACAAACTTTGCCACGGAGAACAATATAGAAATGACTCCGTTGCATTTAGATTTAAGTGTTAGCACCCCATCCGGTACGAAAATACATGTCCGTTCAGTCTGCCAAGGTGGTCACGTCTGTATTGGAGGAAGGAAACTATCGTTTGATGTTTTAGTTCTAGATGTTCGGGACTACGATATCATTTTGGGAATGGATTGACTTGACGCCTGCGCGGCAACTATAGAGTGTGCAGAGAAACGAGTCATTTTTCGTCTGCCTGGAGCAGCCGAATTCTGTTACACTAGTAGTCCAGCGACGGATGCGACCAGGGCCTGCATGGTGATATCTGCAATATCTGCTCGGCGAATGCTCCACTCGGGCAGCGAGGAATTTCTAGCGTCGGTTCGGGACACACGGCAAGACTACGCAAACGTCGACTCTACTTCCGTTGAGGCGGAGTTCCCCGATGTGTTTTCGAGCGAACTACCCGGCATGCCGCCCGACCGAGAGATTGAATTCACTATCGATACAATTCCAAATACACAGCCGATCTCCAAGCCTCCGTACAGAATGGCCCCTGCAGAGCTGAAGGAATTAAAATGCCAACTTAAGGAATTACTAGATCGTGGGTTTATCCGTCCGAGCGTGTCTCCTTGGGGTGCGCCTGTGCTCTTCATGAAGAAGAAAGACGGAACGCTACGCCTCTGCATAGACTACAGGGAATTGAATAAGGTCACAATCAGAAACAAATCCCCTCTGCCACGGATTGATGACTTGTTTGATCAGCTACAGGGGGCAGCAGTGATCTTCGCTCGGGTTATCACCAGCTGAAGATTAAGCCTGAAGACACGCCGAAGACTGCCTTTCGAACCCGCTACGGACATTATGAATTCACAGTGATGCCGTTTGGACTGATGAATGCACCTGCTGCATTCATGGATGTGATGAACCGTGTATTTCGGCCCTTCATCGATAAATTCGTGGTGGTTTTTATCGATGACATCTTGGTGTACTCGAAGACTAGGGATGAGCACGCAGGACACCTGCGGATGGTGCTGCAAACCCTTCGAGACAACAAGTTGTATGCCAAATTGAGTAAATGTAAATTTTGGCTAGATAGTATATCCTTTTTGGGGCATATCATCTCTTCGGAAGGCATTTCAGTTGATCCGAAGAAGGTAGAAGCCATTACGCAGTGGAAACGGCCGGAGTCAGCTAGCGATATCCGAAGTTTCCTTGGACTAGCAGGATACTACCGCAGGTTTATACAAAATTTTGCTAGAATTGCTTCGCCCTTGACTCAGCTCACACGAAAGGGTGCGAAGTTTACTTGGACGGACGACTGTGAAGCTTCGTTTGCGGAGTTAAAGCAGCGCCTCGTCTCTGCCCCAATCCTCACTCTGCCGAACGGACCGGATGATTTTAAAATATATAGTGATGTATCAGGTAAAGGACTGGGATGTGTTCTGATGCAAAGGGATAAGGTGATAGCCTTTGCGTCGAGGGAGTTAAAGCCTCACGAGAAGAACTATCCGACTCATGATTTAGAATTGGCTGCAGTAGTGTTTGTGCTGAAGCTGTGGCGCCACTACCTTTATGGCATGCCGTGTGAAATCTACACGGATCATAAAAGCTTGAAATACTTGTACACGCAAAAGGATTTGAATCTTCGGCAGCGGCGATGGCTTGAACTCCTTAGCGACTTCGATCTCATGATCAGATATACGCCTGGAAAGGGAAATGTAGTAGCTGACGCATTGAGTCGAGTATTTGTAGGGAGTTTGGCTATTGATGATAGGCTGCGCCGAGATCTTGAATCACTGGGCATTACACTGAAAATTAGATACAAAAAGTGGGCGCAGGTGGCACAACTGCGCCTCGAACCCGACTTGTTACATAAAGTGAAGGCCGCTCAGAAGGACGACCCATTCCTGCAAAAGATTCATGCCCTTATCTCAGCAGGAAAGGCGTCCGACTTTGCGGTAGGCACGGACGGGATGCTCCGAGTGAAGGGAAGACTGTGCGTTCCAAACGACGCGGCCCTCAGAAAAGAGATACTCACTGAGGCCCATTATGCTAGTTATACTTCTCATCCGGGTAGCACAAAGATGTATCGGGATCTCCGCACGATGTTTTGGTGGCACGGCTTGAAACGGGATGTGGCGCAGTTCGTGTCGCATTGCATGGCTTGTCAGAGAGTAAAGGCCGAACACCAGAAACCAGGCGGAGAGCTTCAGAACCTTGCTATTCCGAAGTGAAAATGGGAACATATAACAATGGATTTTATTATTAGCTTGCATTCACCAGTACGTTTCGATGTACTGACCCTCATTGAAACAAGTTCCCCGCGCTAAGGAGAACCAAGCGAGGAGCAGAAGATAATCCCCCAATCCAGTCCAGCTGTAGGCACGCCTTGACCGTGCCACCTTTTGAAGTATTTTGAAGACAGAAGCTAGCAACCCAGTAATTATGCAGCTTCGTGGAAAGGTCGTCGTTCCAACCGGAGGTCTTATATTTTGAGTTTTAGTAAAGGATGTAATGTACAGGACTGCTATCTCATTTTGTGTCAACACTTTTGTAAGCCCATAGAGGCAATCTTATGACTCAGTTCAAGAAGTTTGTAATAGATGTTCATACTATCAATAAAAGAGAACTTTTCCATGCTTCAATTTGTGTTTCAATTTATCTGCGTACTCTGAATATGTGCTCGCTATGCAAAACAAAAATACTTAGCCTTGTGCGGCGCGCAACCTAGGCCCGCATGGCGGTCATGCCCGGGGGACGACTATCGATTTCACGGAATCGGGGCGTGACATGATTAGCTAGCCCTTCTTGCTAGTCTTCACACCTGAATCTTGCATTCTTGCTTGTCCCGATCAGACGATACTAAGTAATAACTAAAAGATATCAAGATAATAAGGGAATAGACTTGGATCAGTATGCTTGTCAACGAAACTTGTGAACGGTTACTTACTTACATGCTTGCTCGTTTGAATTGTTCATCATATGCATAAATACAAGTTAGAATGCTTACTTCTTCTATAAATATGCTATATGTACAACACCCCTTGCCATGCAACAATTGATCAGGGAGACTATGCAAAATAAATCATACAATGCTACATATCTCCTGATTTCATTGCCTCAGTTACATAAATGGTAAACTTAACACAAACGCCGTTGATCACCGAAAACTTGTGCACAAGGCCTTCGGGTTCCTGCGGACGGTTGCTGGGGCACTGGCACCGATCCAATCCGGACGGAACTTCATGATAGTCTCATGTCCCGGGCAGGATTATGCAGCGCCTCCATTACTTCTTTGCATACCATCCTTGCCCATAGACTATAACGTCCATTATGGCATCAAGCCAGTGATCCCCACGTAAATTTAAACCTGTTGCAACTAACTTGTGTCTTCTTTGTAGGGAAGGCAGGGTAAGTATTATACAGGTGGTTCAGACGGACAGGTAAATATCACCGAGCGGTGGCAGGTTATTGTTGATCGCCTCACCAAGTCTGCTCATTTTTTGCCTATCAAATCTACTTGGAATGCTGATCGCTTGGCTCAAATCTACCTCAACGAAATCGTTCGGCTCCACGGCATGCCCGTATCCATAGTCTCCGATAGAGATGGTCGATTCATATCGCGTTTCTGGGAAAGCCTGCAGTCAGCAATGGGGACGAAGTTGAAGTTCAGCTCCGCCTACCATCCACAGACCGACGGCCAAACGGAACGTGTCAACCAGATCCTCGAAGACATGCTGCGACTCTGCGCCTTGGACTCGAAGACTAGTTGGGACCTTCATCTACCTTTAGCCGAATTTGCTTACAACAATAGTTATCAAGCAAGCATTCAAATGGCGCCGTATGAGGCATTATACGTGCGGAAGTGTCGATCTTCGATCTGTTGGGACGAAGTTGGTGAACGGCAGATACTTGGCCCTGAGCTCATGGAGCAGACTGTCCAGAAAGTTCGATTGATTCGGGAAAGACTAAAGGTAGCTCAAAGCCGTCAAAAGAGCTACGCAGATATACATCGAAGACCACTTGAGTTCCTAGTAGGCGACCGGATATTCCTCAAAGTCTCGCCCATGCGAGGAGTCAGCAGGTTCGGGGCAAAGGGGAAACTAAGTCCGAGATTTGTCGATCCGTTCGAAATACTAAAGCGGGTTGCCTCAGTTGCTTATCAGATTGCACTACCACCATCCCTATCCGACGTACATGATATATTCCATGTTTCTCAACGTAGGAAATATGTGTACGATCTGAGCCACGTGGTAGACCTTGAACAACTGAACCTCCAGGCCGACTTGACGTATGTAGAACCTGTGCAAATTTTGGATAGGAAAGAAAAGCTGCTTCGGACTCGTCCAGTTCCTCTCGTGCGCGTGCTTTGGCAGAATCACTCTGTCGAAGAATCTACTTGGGAGCTTGAATCAGAGATAAGGGAAAGGTTTCCCTCATTATTTTCTAGTGGTCTATTCCTTAAGTTTCGGGACGAAACTTCCAATTGGTTGGGTAGGATGTGGTGCCCGTTCCCCCTATTCGGGGAGCGCGGCTAAGAAATACAAGACGGTATCGTTCGATCGGGATAGATTGAAACAAGAACCCATCTTCTTTATGGATTTGCTTCTTCGGAATCGATTCCCATATTCAGTGGACCGTGCCTCCGGGATCGACTTAGCGGCAGAGTCAGGAGGGACCTCTCCGCTGCATCTTTTGTTGCCTGGTTTTCGCTGTCGCTTGTTGCTTTCGTGCTTTGAATTGGTTTTCGGATTTGCTTGAGATTTCTTGAACGGTTTCGATGGATTTCATTATTTTCGTTCTTCGAACTGCACTTCAATTTCGATAATGGAAAGAGTGGAAGAGGTATTGATCAGCTGTTCGTGGCAATGCAGGTGAACCAGCAGTAGGCGCCGCACGAACGGTCTCCTAAAGCACTTCTTTCCTTTTTCTTCCAACTACTAAGTGAGTGGCTACCATCCCGATTAGATAACCCTTCTTGCTAGTCTTCACACCTGAATCTTGCATTCTTGCTTGTCCGGATCAGACGATACCAAGTAATAACTAAAAGATATCAAGATAATAAGGGAATAGACTTGGATCAGTATGCTTATCAACGAAACTTGTGAACGGTTACTTACTTACATGCTTGCTCGTTTGAATTGTTCATCATATGCATAAATACAAGTTAGAATGCTTACTTCTTCTATAAATATGTTATATGTACAACACCCCTTTTCATGCAACAATTGATCAGGGAGACTATGTAAAACAAAAATACTTAGCCTTGTGCGGCGCGCAACCTAGTCCCGCACGGCGGTCACGCCCGAGGGACGACTATCAATTTCACGGAATCGGGGCGTGACAGTCTGCCTAATTGCTAGGTCAGCTCACAAGGTCATAGGTACAAGTTCAAGCACTCGATACATCAAGCAAATTCGTCGCACGATGCTCGCCCCAATTTCTAGGGTCAAACCATTATTCATTTGCACGGGGTATTCTACCCAAGCTCGTTTCATTCATATTTCTAAACATCGAGCATGGATCATCCTACTCTCATTAGCACGTTCATTTGCACAGAGGAAGAGTTCGTTCAATAAAATCCATGATATATCCAAGATTTAGGATCACAAGCCTAGTGATTTGAATAGTCTATCTCTCCAAACATGTTCTGATAGAATCCCTATCCATTCCAAGTCTAGACCACTAAGCCAAGATTCAATTATAAACCTTAGATTATAATCCAAGTCGTTCAACCTGATTCATGTATCCGTTCACGAAACCATCAAGCGTGATTTATTTCAGGTTCTAGGTTAACTTATCCTCAAAACACTTCCAACTCACTTGCACTTACAAATCCGTCTTATCGTATCGAACCAAAAGTCAAGACGATCATTCAGTTGTCACGCTCTGGTCTCCCGCAAGTTCGATCACCCTCGTTGGACGTGAGATCACCACGTCAACGCTCCCGCTAGATAATCGTCATAATCCGGACGTGACGCATGTACGAGCATAGAGTTACGCTCGCACAAGACAAGAACATTTGAATGTTATGATTTTCTTCGGCACGATCGAGACACATTATATTTTCACTTTGCTTCATCCAAGTTATATATAAAATTCATCGAGTCATGTCCGTTCATGCAGTTTCTATAATTCGTCTAGCAAAATCATCCAACTTCAAGGTTACCGTTCGGTAAATCAATAGTCTACTTATATCATTCCTCAAGCATTTAAGTTTCAATATTCAAGCCCAAGTTCATTTCATTTTTGATACGTTCTATTCATCGAGTTCGTTTGGAATAATCACCGAACATGTTCCCGTGAGTTCGATCATGCCCGTCGTACGTGAAATCACCACGCCAGCGTTCCCGCAGGATAATCGTTCTCGTTGGGACTGATTTCGAATGTTATCTTTTCGAACTTGATTTCAAGATCGTTCTTCCAAACTCCAAGCCAAATTCGTTATCGCTTACACTTCTATTCGAGCGATATTGTATTCAAGTTCATTCCGTTTGTTTCAATCCGAAATCGCTTGCATTTTTTCAAGTTTCCAGCAAGTTTCCTTAACCGAGATATTGATTTTCAATTCCACAATCCCAATTTGATATAAGCCTTGATATTTATTAAAGACATTCTCAAATCGTTCAATCCGACTATCGCTCGACATCTATGAATCCGTTTGGACATTTCTAAATGATCCATACACTACTCGGAATTGAGTCATCCAATTAAATCCATATTCAATTTGTATCTTCCGACACGAAATACCGTTCGAGCTATTTTCCGAAATCCAAGTACTATTCCCTATATTCGCCTAAGCGATAATCTGATAAGGTTGCTATCGGTTGTCATTCTAAGTCTGACTTATCTTATTCCTGAACGATATCCCAATCTCGTTGAAACTTAGCTTGCACCAAAAGAGTCTTGGCGCGCGATACTCAACACAACTTATCCGAAAGGCTGTGTGCATAGCTAACCGTTAGGACGATATTCGATTCCGTACACTAACCAGCTGGGTAATCACGTATAGGCATTTCGGGTTTGCACATAAGTCGCAATTCTAGCACGAGTCTATTCCCAAAGGATATAGTACAGGTCGGCACAAAGGCCTTCGCATTTCGATTTCGTACAAACAATCACATCATTCACATGCACTTTTTGAAAGTATTTAGACTTATTGTTTAGAACATTCCGATGGGACATTGAGAGCGAGCGTATGCACATAACCCACGAACGAGCTTTCGAAAATGAGAAAATCGAAACGAAGTCCAAAGGCGTAAAGCCACGCTCTGATACCATTATGTCATGCCCCGATCTCCCGCAGGCTAATCGGCCGTCCCCGCTAGGCGAGAATCATCGCGTCAGCGCTCCCGTGGGACGATCGCTTAACCCATCTGGGCGTGATGCCGTACGAGCATGAGCCGCGTCCGTGCAAGGTCGTGGTCCAGGCTGGCGGTAAGAGGTCTAAGCCACAGAGTCGCACAGATTGTCCGAGTGCAGCGGAATAATAAACGCATAGGCGATTGGTAACAAGTTCACTGAGTCGTCAATAGCGGAAGCATTGAATAACACAAGTATAGTAGTAAGCAAACTTTTATTGATATTGAACAAGTGTTAGAGGCAGCGCTAGGCCAAGATTACAAGTCGCTCAAGCCTCCCTCTCTGAAACAGTAAAAGCGTGCCAAGTGGCTACATTTGTAGAATGATGTATAGGCGATATTCCAAAATTATGTCTTGCATATGTGCATCAGTCTCGGACGCAACGCTCCAAGGCTTAAGAGTGAACTCCACGCCTTAGCACGCACGAAGGAGGCATCCGCACCGAACGAGATTCCCCCGCACCCTGCAAGCAATCTGGTAGGTTATCAGTACATAAATGCACTTGTGGGCAGGCTATGTCACGCCCCAGTCCCAAACTACCGAGGGATCGGACGCGTGATAATGGCCAGCAGTACGCACCGATGGACCAACTCAATATAATGGATCCATCAGGGCATACTTAAGCTGTAAAACAAGTCTACGACAATCATGGCACAACTAATCTCATCCACACAAGATATAAAATATGATCCACATAATAAATGAGGAATGTAAATCATCAGCAAGTCTCAGAAAGTACTTCGGGGAACAGCCCGATAAATATCTAGTACAATGGTTCTACAGACCAGAAAAGAAAAGACTGAAATAATAAATAAAAACTGAGCATGAACATGGATGCTCAAGAGAAGTCTTCAGCTAAGACCTCGCCATCAGATGGTGGTACAGCTCCTGGATCGGCTCCTCCTGCTGCAGTCCCGTAAACCTCGGGGTAAACCTGTTCTGCAAAATCTGGGGACAAAATCCATATCCAGGTCCTCAGGGGACATAGCAAGGTACAGGAAATAAAACAAGCCAGAATATAAACAGTGCAGCAATAATGAGGTAAGCAGGGTAAGTATGTAACATCTGTATAATGCAAGAGAGAATATCAATAGTACTCAGGTTGAACCTCTACAAGCTCTGTGTAGGGGAGCCTGTAGCAGGGGTATCATGGGGTGGTCTAGCTCAGCGGGAGACTGAGTAGCCGACATAATAATATCAACCTGTAGCCTGTGAATCTATCCAGCAATAGATGAAACAATAAGGGAATACTAAGATAACCAGCTAAGTGATATGCAAGATAAGAGCAGCACTAGAACTCAGGCTGAAGCATACTACAAGCTCTGTGTAGGGGAGCCGGTAGCAGCAGTAAATATGAGTAATGGGCCAAGCTCGGCTATAGAGTCTTGTGCCTCACGGTAATAGGGGTGTATATATATAATCAGCCTGTAGTCTGTGTGTCTCTCCCCACCCAATGTAACCACACAAATCATGAACATAACGTCTCACGTCCATGTCCGCGGGGTCATAACTAATGCACAAGTCATAATGTATCTAGAATATAGTATCTCTATAAGTCCTGCAACCTATACAGGATCACCACGAATATCTCGGGAAGATCCTGTCTCATGATCAGTGTCCAGTGTCCTGGGTCAAGTGTACTTGGTATGACCAATACGAGAAGATAAAGTGTCACGTATGTCCATATCTAGATGACATTACCCAACACCGCGTACGATGTTGGCACCCGACTGATAATCGGACGCTAAGTATGTCAAACGGTCC
Organism: Iris macrosiphon; assembly: GCA_036927795.1. NCBI lineage: Eukaryota > Viridiplantae > Streptophyta > Magnoliopsida > Asparagales > Iridaceae > Iris > Iris macrosiphon. The sequence continues at coordinate 27,698,785 of JAYESA010000015.1, read as the reverse complement.
TAGGTTGAGCATGCACAGTAATATATATATAGCAAGGAAAATAAATAACTAAGCTGCAGAGTTTGGCAAGGTACACTTGCCTGATGTCCGAATATCAACTGTCGTCCTGGGATCTGTGGAACCGGTAGGGGCTACTCCAGATGCTGTAATAAATATCATCAACAGTCTCAGAAGGTATCAAACTGCTAGAAATGCCTGTCCTTACGTCCAATTTGGACACAGGGGCAAAATGGTCATTTCCGGACCAAAGCGGGTTCCACTTGTGGGCCACTTTGCACCGAAAAGCGTGTCAGGGTCAAAGGTCTCCAAATTAGTCAAACTCAGTGCCTACAAGTCAGGAACGATGATACGAACCCAACGGAACTTCCAGAATTGGATTCCGATGAGCCGATCACAAAATCACCGGTCAAGTGGAGCCTGTGGGGCCCACGATACGTGGTTTTGTCAACGTCCTCAGAATCGAACCAAACTTGGCTCACAGGACCAGCGTATTGCTACGAGTCCGATGGCGCAAGTTTCGTCTCGATCCGACGTGTGTACACGAAGTTACAGCGTGTTCCAGAAAGGACGGATACGGTGTGTCGTCGGCGGATACGCGTTGATTCCGGGGTGCACACACCTCCGAATCGACTTCTGCGAAATCCTACACGACCGTATCAACGTCGCGCACAGTTTGGTAAAGACCGCGTGCGACCAAGTCGTCCCGATTGGCGGGGCGGATTCAGTTCCGAGGTGAAACAGGGCGTTGTTTTTTCCTGTTTTGGATCGCGGTGTACGATCGCTACAGGACGCGATGCACCGAGCGAATTGCACGGGCACCGAGAGGGGTATACAGTCTACGCATAGCAGCTGGCGGAATTGAAAACGGAGTCACGATGAGGAAGAAACCGGTACCTGAACAGAGCCTCGCGAGTCTGAATTCCCTTGTGTCCGAGGATCAACTCGACACCGCTGAGTTGTGTCCGCTGAGTACTGGCTCTCGCCTAGGGTTCTTCTGCGTCTGAGTCAGCGTTTGGCCTTCGCCGGAGGGGTCGTCTCGAGGCAGCGGGGAGGCGCTCGGGAGACGTCGGGGTGGACTGGGCGGATGAACTGTCGGCTCGGTGGGCGAGGGCAGCGGAATCAACGGCTCGGCGGGGATCGCGGTCAGGTGCTGGGTCGTGGAGTCGCTCGTGGAGTCGAGCGGCGGTGCTTGCTGGTCGAAGTCGCCGGCGACCTAGGGCTCCGATGGGTGGGTCAACGGTTCAGCGGCTAGGTCGGCCGCAGTGGACGGCGGCGGGAGGTTAGGGTTTAGGGGTTGCTCGTTCGTGAGGGATGGATGAAGTCGGCGGCGGGGGATGAAACTAGGGTTTCGGTGGCGGCTGGTAGTTGGGGATGAGGGCCACACGGATGTCGAGGCAGCCCCTTTATAGCTGCTACAGGAACTCCGGTAGCTAGGGTTTCCCTGCGGGTTTCGGGTTGGTGGGTTTGGGTTTGGTTCGTTTGGGTTCGGTTTACAATCCAATTGCTTTTGGTCCTCAATACGTTGCTCCGGTGTCCGATTAATTCACCGAAAAATGCCATGCGTCCGGTTCTCCATCATACACAATAAATTTTTACTTCCAGAATATTTTAACCCCATCTAGCCACACTTAAAATTATTTCTTTAAATCACACTCATCCTGGTTTTAAGTTTCCAAAAATTCCCAAAACGAAATATCTTCATTTAAAATTATTCTCAAAAATTTTGGGTGTTTACAATCTTCCCTCCTTAAAAGGATTGCGTCCTCGCAATCAAAGAATAAGTTACTAAAGAAGGGTTATGGAAATACAAGGTGACCTAGTTTACAACTGTCTCCTCGAACAAATGGGGATATCGTTGACGCATACTATCTTCTCGTTCCCAAGTCGATTCGCCTGGTGAATGATGTTTCCATGCTACTCGGACCAGTCTGATTGTCTGTCCCCGCAATGTCTTCTCACTGACGTCGAGGATGCCAACTGGTTGTTCCTCATACCTCAAGCTCGGGCCTACTGCGATCTCTGAATGATCGACTACGTGACTTGGGTCGGTCACGTACCTTCGCAGCTGTGAGACGTGGAATACGTCATGCACTCCCTCTAAGGATGGAGGTAATGCAAGACGATAAGCCACCTCACCAACGCGCTCTAGAATGTCGAATGGCCCAATATACCTTGGGCTCAGCTTGCCTCTGCTCCCGAATCTGATAGTACCCCGAGTGGGCGAAATCCTCAAGAATACGTGATCCCCTTCTTTGAACTCTAGGGGACGTCTGTGCGTGTCTGCCCAATGCTTCTGTCGGTCCTGAGCTGCCCGTAGATGATTCTGTATCTGCTTTACCTTCTCCACCGTCTGCGTTACCAATTCTGGACCTAGTATTTGACGTTCACCAACGTCACTCCAACACACAGGTGATCTGCACTTTCTTCCGTATAAAGCTTCGAATGGCGCCATCTGGATGCTGGCCTGATAACTGTTATTGTAGGAGAACTCTACTAAGTGCAAATGATCTTCCCAAGATCCTCCAAAGTCTAGCATACATGATCGCAACATGTCCTCCAATATCTGAATGGTGCGTTCCGATTGGCCATCTGTCTGCGGGTGGTATGCCGTGCTGAATTTGAGTCTGGTGCCGAGACTCTCTTGCATGCTTCTCCAGAAATGAGATGTAAATCTCGAATCTCGATCCGATACGATACTAACAGGTACTCCATGTAATTTGACGATTTGTCGCATATACATGTCAGCTAGTACCTCTGTGGATTGTCCAACTCTAAATGGCAAGAAGTGTGCCGATTTAGTGAGTCGATCCACGATCACCCATACTGCGTCTCTTCCGCTGGGGCTCTTCGGAAATCCTGTGACAAAGTCCATCGTGATGTGCTCCCACTTCCATTCCGGTATCGGAAGCGGTTGTAACATACCTGCAGTTCTCTGATGCTCCGCCTTCACTTGCTGACATACTAAACATTTGGCCACAAATCTCGCGATCTCTCTCTTCATTCCATGCCACCAGTAATACTGTCTCAAGTCCCGATACATCTTGGTTCCTCCTGGGTGAACAGAGTACATAGAGCTATGCGCTTCAGTCATTAACTCCTGTCTCAATTCTCCATTTGGAACATACAAGCGGTTTCCAAACCTCAAGGTCCCGTCTTCGTGGATGCGAAGTCCTGTCTGAATGCCGGCTTCTGTCCTTTCTTTGAGTCTTCGGAATCTAGCATCGGTGGGCAATGCCTCCTTAATCTTCTCCACGAGGGATGACTGAATCTCAAGATTAGCCATCAATCCATTCTGTCCCGGTAAGACGACCTCTATCTGTAACTCCTGCAAATCTCTCAATAACTCGGGCTGCACCGTCAAGAAATAGGCCATAGGCTTCCTGCTCAGTGCGTCTGCAACAACATTCGCCTTTCCCGGATGATACTGCAGATCGATGTCAAAATCTACCATCAGTTCCAGCCAGCGTCTCTGCCTCATGTTTAGCTCCTTCTGAGTATATACATACTTCAGACTCTTGTGATCGGTGAAGATTTCTACCCTCTCTCCATAAAGATAGTGCCTCCATATCTTCAATGCAAATATCACTGCTGCTAATTCCAGATCATGTGTTGGGTAGTTCTTCTCGTGGTCCTTCAACTGTCTCGATGCATAAGCAATGACCTTGCCATGTTGCATCAAAACACATCCTAGTCCACTGCCTGATGCATCACTGTAAACAACAAAACCTCCCGACCCCGAAGGAAGAGTCAAGACAGGTGCTGTTGTTAATCTTCTCTTCAGTTCTTCAAAAGCCTTCTGGCAGTCTTCTGTCCATATAAACTCCTGATCCTTCCGTGTCAGCTTTGTCATTGGTTCTGCAATCCTTGAGAAATTTTCTACGAACCTTCGGTAATATCCCGCAAGTCCGAGAAAACTTCTTACCTCTGCAACTGATGTAGGTGTAGGCCAAGTCTCTATTGCCGCAACTTTCTCTGGATCCACTGAAAGTCCTTCTCCTGATATGATGTGTCCCAAGAAAGGTACTTTGTCCATACAGAACTCACACTTACTAAGCTTGGCATATAACTTCTCCTGTCTCAAGGTCTCTAACACGATTCTAAGATGTTCCTCGTGCTCTTCAGGGCTCTTGGAATATATGAGGATGTCGTCAATGAATACCACTACGAATTTATCCAAGAACTGATGAAAGACCCTGTTCATTAAGCTCATAAACACTGCTGGTGCGTTGGTTAAGCCAAACGGCATCACCAAGAACTCATAATGCCCATACTTTGTCCTGAAAGCTGTCTTCGGGATGTCTTCCTTCCTTACCTTGATCTGATGATAGCCGGATCGAAGGTCAATCTTCGAAAATACCCTTGCACCACTCAATTGATCGAATAGATCATCAATGCGGGGTAGGGGATACCTGTTCTTGATGGTTACAGCATTGAGTGCCCGGTAATCAATGCATAACCGTACTGTTCCATCCTTCTTCGGCACAAATAATATGGGTGCTCCCCAAGGTGAAACACTGGGCCGAATGAAACCCTTCTCCAAAAGATCATCAACCTGTGCTTTCAACTCAACTAACTCCTTGGGTGCTAGTCGATAAACTGTTGAAGTGATTGGCTCCGCTCCTGGAGTTAAGTCGATTGTGAATTCTATTTCCCGATCAGGCGGCAAACCTGGAAGATCGTCGGGAAATACATCCACAAATTCTGATATGACTCTTGGGTAACCTGTCTCCTCTTCTACAGATAATACCCTAAGAGTAGGCTGAACTCCTTGCTCTACTGCTCCGCGGAGAAACTCAAATTCTGGGTGTCCAGGCGGTCTAAATATAACCCGCCCAATTCGGCAATCAAGAGTCGCATGGTACTGACTTAACCAGTCCATACCAAGTACGACGTCATAATCCGGCATAGAAAATATCAGAAACTGTGCTCGCATTTCTCGGCCACCTACGACTACAGAACATGATCTACAGACATCACTAACTGGAATAATACCGCCTCCCGTAAGAATCCTCTTCATCTTCGGGAGGGGTGCGGTAGCTACTCTATGGGTGGCTACAAAGCTAGCTGCTATAAATGAATGTGATGCTCCAGAATCAAATAATGCTACTGCAGGTAATGAAGCTACTAAAATAGTACCTGCGATGACCTCGCCTGCTGTAGCCTCCTCCTCAACAGCTAAGGTGAATGCCTGTCCTCGGCCCTGGGCTTGGCCTCGCTGCTGCTGAGCCTGCTGAAATAAAGCTGCCTGCGGCGCTAGGGGTGGTCTCTGCTGATTCCCTCCTGGGGCTGGTGGTCTGACTCCACCAACTCCTGCCTGCTGTGCTCCTACGGCTGGATGCGCTGGTCGTGGTGCAGGCAAAGCTAATCTCGGTGCTCCCTCTCTTCGCTCGGTGCAGTCTCTGGTCTGATGCTGGTTGGACCCGCAAGCTAGGCAGAGTCCCAACTTGCGTCGGCATTCTCTCTCAATGTGTCCTACCTTGCCGCAGTGATGACAAGTAGGAAGGGATATGGCCCTGTGCGCTGCTCTATCTGGCGTACTCCTCTGGAATCGTTTTGCAGAATCTCCATGTGCTGCCTTGGTTGGTGCGGAGGTGTTTGGCCTCTTCAGATTCGATTCCCTTCTAGTGACGCGCTCCATGCGTCGTGCTGCTGCTAGAACATCAGTATAATTTGTAGGTGCCACTGAGCCAATCAATCTTTGGAGTTCGAACTTCAACCCGTCAAAGAACTTTTCCGCTTTCTCCTCCTCTGTCGAAATCAATGTTGGAGCAAAGCGGCTCAGGCGAATAAATTCAGAATTGTATTCTTCTACTGTCATGCTGCCCTGGATGAGGCGGTTGAACTTGTCCCTGAGCTCTGACCTTGCAACTGCCGGGATGTACATCTCTTGGAAGAGTCTGGAGAACTCTTCCCATGTGACTCTGTCCTGTCCAAGTCTCCTTTCTTCTGCTAACCACCAGTGGTGCGCATTATCAGTTAACTGCATTCTGACTGCAGTCATCCATCTCTCTCTTGGAAGTTCAGCGGCTTCCAGCTGATGCTGAATGTTTGTGAGCCACTCATGAACTTCCGTTGGCCCTTCTTTACCAGAAAATGTGCGAGGCTTGAGATGACGGAAGTCGGTGATAGATCCCGTCGATGTTCGCCTCGCTGCTGGATTAGCCTGCTCCAATGCGGATACCAGGCTGGTCCTCAGATACTCGGCCTCCTGCCGATGGGCCTCTTGCTGAATCTTGTGCTGTGCTTGCATCATAGCATACATCATCTGAAACATTTGTTGCCCATCCATGGCTTGTCCTGGTGGGAAAGCTGGCATCTGGGGAGTGAACTGTGGTGGAGGTGGGATGTCATCTCTCCGGAACCTTGGATTAGGCTGACCGGTTTGATCGCTCTGCGATGCTTGTCCTCCACTTCCAGGGGTCACTCCATCTCCATAAGTAATCACAGCGTCGTGTGGTGTCTCCAAAGGAATATCATCTCTGTTCTCGGAATCCATTGCTCTGAAATCAAAAGATAAACTATGAGAACGCTCAGAGGAATCAATACAGGATGCAGTTCAAGTAAAAATTTCGAGTTCGATATAGAGTTCAACAAATGGTTAAATGATGGATGAGATCCTATAGTTTATACTATCCTTAGGGCAGGCTGGTCCGGTCCCTAAGTTGAAACCGAACTATTTAGTCGTGGACCTGCATGGGCCACCACAAAAACCATGTCACGCCCCAGTCCCAAACTACCGAGGGATCGGACGCGTGATAATGGCCAGCAGTACGCACCGATGGACCAACTCAATATAATGGATCCATCAGGGCATACTTAAGCTGTAAAACAAGTCTACGACAATCATGGCACAACTAATCTCATCCACACAAGATATAAAATATGATCCACATAATAAATGAGGAATGTAAATCATCAGCAAGTCTCACAAAGTACTTCGGGGAACAGCCCGATAAATATCTAGTACAATGGTTCTACAGACCAGAAAAGAAAAGACTGAAATAATAAATAAAAACTGAGCATGAACATGGATGCTCAAGAGAAGTCTTCAGCTAAGACCTCGCCATCAGATGGTGGTACAGCTCCTGGATCGGCTCCTCCTGCTGCAGTCCCGTAAACCTCGGGGTAAACCTGTTCTGCAAAATCTGGGGACAAAATCCATATCCAGGTCCTCAGGGGACATAGCAAGGTACAGGAAATAAAACAAGCCAGAATATAAACAGTGCAGCAATAATGAGGTAAGCAGGGTAAGTATGTAACATCTGTATAATGCAAGAGAGAATATCAATAGTACTCAGGTTGAACCTCTACAAGCTCTGTGTAGGGGAGCCTGTAGCAGGGGTATCATGGGGTGGTCTAGCTCAGCGGGAGACTGAGTAGCCGACATAATAATATCAACCTGTAGCCTGTGAATCTATCCAGCAATAGATGAAACAATAAGGGAATACTAAGATAACCAGCTAAGTGATATGCAAGATAAGAGCAGCACTAGAACTCAGGCTGAAGCATACTACAAGCTCTGTGTAGGGGAGCCGGTAGCAGCAGTAAATATGAGTAATGGGCCAAGCTCGGCTATAGAGTCTTGTGCCTCACGGTAATAGGGGTGTATATATATAATCAGCCTGTAGTCTGTGTGTCTCTCCCCACCCAATGTAACCACACAAATCATGAACATAACGTCTCACGTCCATGTCCGCGGGGTCATAACTAATGCACAAGTCATAATGTATCTAGAATATAGTATCTCTATAAGTCCTGCAACCTATACAGGATCACCACGAATATCTCGGGAAGATCCTGTCTCATGATCAGTGTCCAGTGTCCTGGGTCAAGTGTACTTGGTATGACCAATACGAGAAGATAAAGTGTCACGTATGTCCATATCTAGATGACATTACCCAACACCGCGTACGATGTTGGCACCCGACTGATAATCGGACGCTAAGTATGTCAAACGGTCCTAGGTTGAGCATGCACAGTAATATATATATAGCAAGGAAAATAAATAACTAAGCTGCAGAGTTTGGCAAGGTACACTTGCCTGATGTCCGAATATCAACTGTCGTCCTGGGATCTGTGGAACCGGTAGGGGCTACTCCAGATGCTGTAATAAATATCATCAACAGTCTCAGAAGGTATCAAACTGCTAGAAATGCCTGTCCTTACGTCCAATTTGGACACAGGGGCAAAATGGTCATTTTCGGACCAAAGCGGGTTCCACTTGTGGGCCACTTTGCACCGAAAAGCGTGTCAGGGTCAAAGGTCTCCAAATTAGTCAAACTCAGTGCCTACAAGTCAGGAACGATGATACGAACCCAACGGAACTTCCAGAATTGGATTCCGATGAGCCGATCACAAAATCACCGGTCAAGTGGAGCCTGTGGGGCCCACGATACGTGGTTTTGTCAACGTCCTCAGAATCGAACCAAACTTGGCTCACAGGACCAGCGTATTGCTACGAGTCCGATGGCGCAAGTTTCGTCTCGATCCGACGTGTGTACACGAAGTTACAGCGTGTTCCAGAAAGGACGGATACGGTGTGTCGTCGGCGGATACGCGTTGATTCCGGGGTGCACACACCTCCGAATCGACTTCTGCGAAATCCTACACGACCGTATCAACGTCGCGCACAGTTTGGTAAAGACCGCGTGCGACCAAGTCGTCCCGATTGGCGGGGCGGATTCAGTTCCGAGGTGAAACAGGGCGTTGTTTTTTCCTGTTTTGGATCGCGGTGTACGATCGCTACAGGACGCGATGCACCGAGCGAATTGCACGGGCACCGAGAGGGGTATACAGTCTACGCATAGCAGCTGGCGGAATTGAAAACGGAGTCACGATGAGGAAGAAACCGGTACCTGAACAGAGCCTCGCGAGTCTGAATTCCCTTGTGTCCGAGGATCAACTCGACACCGCTGAGTTGTGTCCGCTGAGTACTGGCTCTCGCCTAGGGTTCTTCTGCGTCTGAGTCAGCGTTTGGCCTTCGCCGGAGGGGTCGTCTCGAGGCAGCGGGGAGGCGCTCGGGAGACGTCGGGGTGGACTGGGCGGATGAACTGTCGGCTCGGTGGGCGAGGGCAGCGGAATCAACGGCTCGGCGGGGATCGCGGTCAGGTGCTGGGTCGTGGAGTCGCTCGTGGAGTCGAGCGGCGGTGCTTGCTGGTCGAAGTCGCCGGCGACCTAGGGCTCCGATGGGTGGGTCAACGGTTCAGCGGCTAGGTCGGCCGCAGTGGACGGCGGCGGGAGGTTAGGGTTTAGGGGTTGCTCGTTCGTGAGGGATGGATGAAGTCGGCGGCGGGGGATGAAACTAGGGTTTCGGTGGCGGCTGGTAGTTGGGGATGAGGGCCACACGGATGTCGAGGCAGCCCCTTTATAGCTGCTACAGGAACTCCGGTAGCTAGGGTTTCCCTGCGGGTTTCGGGTTGGTGGGTTTGGGTTTGGTTCGTTTGGGTTCGGTTTACAATCCAATTGCTTTTGGTCCTCAATACGTTGCTCCGGTGTCCGATTAATTCACCGAAAAATGCCATGCGTCCGGTTCTCCATCATACACAATAAATTTTTACTTCCAGAATATTTTAACCCCATCTAGCCACACTTAAAATTATTTCTTTAAATCACACTCATCCTGGTTTTAAGTTTCCAAAAATTCCCAAAACGAAATATCTTCATTTAAAATTATTCTCAAAAATTTTGGGTGTTTACAGGCTACTCGCCCGCTCGACAAATCCAAACACGTTCAATAGTTTCCGTGCACCATCTATTTGGTTATCTTTCTATTCTTGCCTTAGGATCAGTTTCATGGCAATGATGAATAGTCTAACTCGTGTGGCAGTGCGTCGTGCGATATAAGAGAAAACACGGCGAGACTTACCCACTTACCATTTGTCCTTCCATGTCCAAGGCAAACCAAGTTAATTCAAGCACGAACATTTATAATAAAAATCCAGGGGTAATAGCATATGCAAACACAATTGTAGTGAGCGAGATTGTGTTTCGGGTGCACGAGTTACATAGATTATTCGAAAGTGTTGCTTAGGATGTTCAAATGTCTCTATTACTCACAAGTAACTCATATACATATCGTTCAGCTGTTTCGGATTTATTGGATGCGATGCAATGACTCGCACGCGGATTGCTGCTAAGCGATGATGACTTATCTATATGAACAGAAGGTCACTGGCATAGCCATAAAGGACAAGATCTATAGTCTCATGACAGAACGGGGTGCAACACTTGATACAAAACGAGCAATTCACAGACGAACAGAGAATATCGAAGAGCCATTGCACGTCGTCCCGCCGATACAAACGACTATCATGGGTAGACGGCTAGTCCAAGGTAGTATGCCCTACCAAGGCCCGAATATCGTGTATTGCCCGACCCAAAGACGGCGTCGCATACCATAACCGACTTTCCCCTGCAATACACTAGACATTCCTCCTAGGCCGGTACGATCCTGGTGCCCCATTGATCGTCCGACGAACCACATACCTCGTGCACGAGTTGTCCGTGACCATGCAAGTCTTTGGTCATTCCAGATTTACAACATGACATAATGATTCTTGATTCTTTTGCTGAACGAACATTGCTCCACGAGGTGTGATTTATGCTTTACTTAACATGATTCCCGTTCAGAGTTAAACTTGACTTGATGCATTCTCCTGGTTCGGAAATTGCATTGGCGATCTAACGGTCCCGGATACTTGCAGGTTCATATTGCACAGAAGAGTTATTCGATAGTCTCCTGGCTAACTAGATGCATGCACGATACGGATAGCGCTCTTCATTGTGGCATGATTTCGTGTAGCAAAACATTGAAATGAGGCAATGAGTACAAACTACACTAAGCAGACAAGCATGCATTTATATTGAACATAACATTTACGTTTGGCATGGACCTAAGGGTAAGTCGAGGAGTGAAACCGTAAAGGGACATACCGAGCAACATAATCTAGGGTCGTGCATTGTAGCAAGTGAATAATGCACTTCGAAGAATACATACATATCGTTCTACTCGAGGCGTAGCGGGCCTAGTTGCACAAGGCAAAGCAAGCATGCAAGGGTCTAATTATAAGCAAAGTTTTATTTACATGTTCTAACACAAGCAATGCAAGTTGGGATTATTTTCTTAGCTACGTGCGTTGTATTCTTATTAGCATGCAGGCGGGTGATTCACCTAGCGACTAGCATGTATCGTCCATATTTTAAGTGTGATGGCTAAGCAAAGACAAGTTCATCGTAGCCACGCACCTTAGCGATGATTCGCCTCAATCGAGCGAGCCTCCGAAAGCCTAAGCCGGAACTCCTGAAGGGCCAAATTCTGGAAATCATTTTGCCTCGAACGAGTCTTCTCACTGAGCAAGGCGGGTAGGGACGTTGCACTTTTGCCGTTTGAGTCGGCAGTCCGCTTAAGCGAAACGGATCGTTACATTATACACCACTCAAAAAAAGTCTCGTCCTCGAGACTTCCTGAGCGTCGGTCGTTCTATCGTACTATCGAATCTATCCCAAGCTTAGCAATCGGTACCACTAGATCTGATTTGTTCGAACGGATCTCCTACTCGTTCCTTACGACGTGTCGCGCGTATACTGGGTCGGTCTCATTTTCGCCTTAGCGCGGAACATATATCGCTTAACGCAGGGTACGTTACAATCCATCTTGAATGATGATCTAGGGCTGAGGCCAACTTATACAAGTCGTTATACTTGTCCATGCGGATATTCACTTGCACTAACATCGAGATCAGCATATCGCGGGTCTGGATCGTGCACAGATTCGAAGTGCCTCTCAAACATATGCATGTCAACCAACTCAGTGATTGTGAAGTCTGTGCACTCGAGTTTTACATATCATTGAGTCTTGGATCGTGCACACGTTCAAGGCGTCCCTCAAACATATGCATTCAACCAAACTTAGATATAGTGAAATCGGACAAGCTACTTGTGAAAATTTTAAGGGTTCTCATTTTATGAATCATAACGATACTTCCGATAGGGTCAATCAAATTTTATATCATTTTCCATTCCAACTCAAATCAAGTATTTGCACTACCGTTAAGCACGATCTATTCGATCCACCGACTAGCGTTCATCAGTTCGGGTCAAACATAGCATACGTTACCGTTCCCAGTCTAACCCTAAGTCTTGTTGCCCCAGTTCTATAGCTTGTTCAAGCGATATGATAAAGTCGGTCACACAGGTTCATTCACTCGGCACAGGGTCGTCTGCCTAATTGCTAGGTCGGCTCACAAGGTCATAGGTATAAGTTCAAGCACACGATACATTATGCAAATTCGTCGCACGATGCTCGCCCCAATTCCTAGGGTCAAACCATTGTTTATTTGCACGGGGTATTCTACCCAAGCTCGTTTCACTCAGATTTCTAAACATCGAGCACGTATCATCCTACTCTCATTAGCACGTTCGTTTGCACAGAGGACGAGTGTTCGTTCAGTAAAATCCATTATATATCCAAGATTTAGGACAAGCCTAGTAACTTGAATAGTCTATCTCTCCAAACATGTTTTGATAGAATTCCTATCAATTCCAAGTCTAGACCACCAAGCCAAAATTCAATTCTAAACCTTAGATTATAATCCAAGTCGTTCAACCTGATTCATGTATCCGTTCACGAAACCATCAAGCGTGATTTATTTCAGGTTCTAGGCTAACTTATCCTCAAAATACTTCCAATTCACTTGCACTTCCAAATCCGTCTTATCGTGTCGAACCAAAAGTCAAGATGATCATTCAGTTGTCACGCTCCGGTCTTCCGCAAGTTTGATCACCCTCGTTGGACGTGAGATCACCACGTCAACGCTCTCGCTGGATAATCGTCCTAATCCGGACGTGACGCATGTACGAGCATAGAGTTACGCTAGCACAAGGCAAGAACGTTTGAATGTTATGGTTTTCTTCGGTACAATCGAGACACCTTATATTTTTACCTTGCTTCATCTAAGTTATATATAAAATTTATCGAGTCATGTCCATTCATGCAGTGATTATAATTCATCTAGCAAAATCATCCGACTTCAAGGTTACCGTTCGGTAAATCCATAGTCTACTTAAATCATTCCTCAAGTATTTAAGTTTCAATATTCAAGCCCAAGTCCATTCCATTTTTGATACGTTCTATTCATCGAGTTCGTTTAGAATAATCACCGAACATGTTTCCGTAAGTTCGATCATCCCCGCCGTACGTGAAATCACCACGCCGGCGCTCCCGCAGGATAATCGTTCTCGTTGAGATTGATTTCGAATGTTATCTTTTCGAACTTGATTTCAAGATCTTCCAAACTACAAGCCAAATTCGTTATCGCTTACACTTCTATTCGAGCGATATTGTATTCAAGTTCAATCCGTTTGTTTCAATCCGAAATCGCTTGCATAATTTTTTATGTTTTCAGCAAGTTTCCTTAACCGAGATATTGATTTCCAATTCCACAATCCCAATTTGATATAAGCCTTGACATTTATTAAAGACATTCTCAAATCGTTCAATTGGACTATCGTACGAGACCTATGAATCCGTTTGGATATTTCTAAATGATCCATACACCACTCGGAATTGAGTCATCCAATTAAATCCATATTCGATTTATATCTTCCGACACGAAATACCGTTCGAGCTATTTTCCGAAATCCAAGTACGATTTCCTATATTCACCTAAGCGATAATCTGATAATGTTGCTATTGGCTGCCATTCTAAGTCTGACTTATCTTATTCCTGAATGATATCCCAATCTAGTTGCAACCTAGCATGCACCAAAAGGGTCTTGGCACGCGATACTCAACACAACTTATCCGAAAGGCTGTGTGCATAGCTAACCGTTAGGACGATATTCGATTCCATACACTAACCAGATGGGTAATCACGTATAGGCATTTCGGGTTTGCACATAAGTCGCAATTCTAGCACGAGTCTATTCCCAAAGGATATAGTACAGGTCGGCACAAAGGCCTTCGTATTTCGATTTCGTACAAGGAATCACATCATTCACATGCACTTTTTAAAAGTATTTAGACTTATTGTTTGGAACATTCCAATGGGACATTGAGAGAGAGCGTATGCACATAACCACGAACGAGCTTTCGAAACTGAGAAAATCGAAACGAAGTCCAAAGGCGTAAAGCCACGCTCTGATACCATTATGTCATGCCCCGATCTCCCGCAGGCTAATCGGCCGTCCCCGCTAAGCGGGAATTATCGCGTCAGCGCTCCCGCGGGACGATCGCTTAACCCATCTGGGCGTGATGACGTACGAGCATGAGCCGCGTCCGTGCAAGGTCGTGGTCCAGGCTGGTGGTAAGAGGTCTAAGCCACAGAGTCGCACAGATTGTCCGAGTGCAGCGGAATAATAAACGCATAGGCGATTGGTAACAAGTTCACTGAGTCGTCAATAGCGGAAGCATTGAATAACACAAGTATAGAAGTAAGCAAACTTTTATTGATATTAAACAAGTGTTAGAGGCGGCGCTAGGCCAAGATTACAAGTCACTCAAGCCTCCCTCTCTGAAACAGTAAAAGCGTGCCAAGTGGCTACATTTGTAGAATGATGTATAGGCGATATTCCAAAATTATGTCTTGCATATGTGCTTCAGTCTCGGACGCAACGCTCCAAGGCTTAAGAGTGAACTCCACGCCTTAGCACGCACGAAGGAGGCATCCGCACCGAACGAGGTTCCCCCGCACCCTGCAAGCAATCTGGTAGGTTATCAGTACATGAATGCACTTGTGGGCAGGCTACTCGCCCGCTCGACAAATCCAAACACGTTCAATAGGTTCCGTGCACCATCTATTTGGTTATCTTTCTATTCTTGCCTTAGGATCAGTTTCATGGCAATGATGAATAGTCTAACTCGTGTGGCAGTGTGTCGTGCGATATAAGAGGAAACACGGCGAGACTTACCCACTTACCATTTGCCCTTCCATGTCCAAGGCAAACCAAGTTAATTCAAGCACGAACATTTATAATAAAAATCCAGGGGCAATAGCATATGCAAACACAATTGTAGTGAGCGAGATTGTGTTTCGGGTGCACGAGTTACATAGATTATCCGAAAGTGTTGCTTAGGATGTTCAAATGTCTCTATTACTCACAAGTAACTCATATACATATCGTTCAGCTGTTTCGGATTTATTGGATGCGATGCAATGACTCGCACGCGGATTGCCGCTAAGCGATGATGACTTATCTATATGAACAGAAGGTCACTGGCATAGCCATAAAGGACAAGATCTATAGTCTCATGACAGAACGGGGTGCAACGCTTGATACAAAACGAGCAATTCACAGACGAACAGAGAATACCGAAGAGCCATTGCACGTCGTCCCGCCGATACAAACGACTATCATGGGTAGACGGCTAGTCCAAGGTAGTATGCCCTACCAAGGACCGAATATCGTGTATTACCCGACCCAAAGACGGCGTCGTATACCATAACCGACTTTCCCCTGCAATACACTAGACATTCCTCCTAGGCCGGTACGATCCTGGTGCCCCATTGATCGTCCGACGAACCACATACCTCGTGCACGAGTTGTCCGTGACCATGCAAGTCTTTGGTCATTCCAGATTTACAACATGACATAATGATTCTTGATTCTTTTGCTGAACGAACATTGCTCCACGAGGTGTGATTTATGCTTTACTTAACATGATTCCCGTTCAGAGTTAAACTTGACTTGATGCATTCTCCTGGTTCGGAAATTGCCTTGGCGACCTAACGGTCCCGGATACTTGCAGGTTCATATTGCACAGAAGAGTTATTCGATAGTCTCCTGGCTAACTAGATGCATGCACGATACGGATAGCGCTCTTCATTGTGGCATGATTTCGTGTAGCAAAACATTGAAATGAGGCAATGAGTACAAACTACACTAAGCAGACAAGCATGCATTTATATTGAACATAACATTTACGTTTGGCATGGACCTAAGGGTATGCCGAGGAGTGAAACCGTAAAGGGACATACCGAACAACATAATCTAGGGTCGTGTAGTGTAGCAAGTGAACAATGCACTTCGAAGAATACATACATATCATTCTACTCGAGGCGTAGCGGGGTCTAGTTGCACAAGGTAAAGGTAGCATGCAAGGGTCTAATTATAAGCAAAGTTTCATTTCCATGTTCTAACACAAGCAATGCAAGTTGGGATTATTCTCTTAGCTAGGTGCATTGTATTCTTATTAGCATGCAGGGGGTGATTCACCTAGCGACTAGCATGTATCGTCCATATTTTAAGTGTGTTGGCTAAGCAAAGATAAGTTCATCGTAGCCACCCACCTTAACGATGATTCGTCTCGGTCGAGCGATACTCCGAGCGAGCCTCCGAAAGCCTAAGCCGGAACTCCTGAAGGGCCAAGTCTGGAAATTCTTTTGCCTCGAACGAGTCTTCTCGCTGAGCAAGGCGGGTCGGAACGTTGCACTTTTGCCGTTTGAGTCGGCAGTCCGCTTGAGCAGAATGGGTCGTTACATGTTGCATGGTCCGCAAGTGCTCTACATGTTCCTCCCTATTCTTCAAGTACACCAAGATATCATCAATGAAGACTACTACAAACTTGTCGAGATATGGCCTGAACACACGATTCATTATATCCATAAAGGCGGCAGGGACATTGGTCAGTCTGAATGGTATTACCAAAAACTCATAGTGGCCGTAGCGAGTGCGAAAGGCTGACTTCGGTACGTCGTCCGGCTTGATCTTGAGCTGATGATGACCCGAGCGAAGATCAATTTTTGAAAACACTGTCGCACCTTATAGTTGATCAAAGAGGTCATCGATCCTGGAAAGGGGTACTTGTTTCGAACAGTGGTCTTATTCAATTCACGATAGTCGATGCAGAGTCGCATCGAGCCATCTTTTTTCTTCACAAACAATACAGACGCGCCCCACGGAGACACGTTCGGACGAATATACCCATGATCTAACAATTCCTGTAACTGGACATTTAACTATTTTAGTTCTGCCGGGGCCATTCGATACGGAGCTTTGAAAATCGGCCAAGTCTCTAGAAATGTATCAATAGTGAACTCTATCTCTCGGTCGGACGGCATGCCGGACAACTCATCTGGAAACACATCAGAAAAATCTACCACAACGGAAGTAGACTCTACGTTTGCGCAAACTCGCTGAGTGTCTCGAACGGACGCCAAGTACCCTTCACAGCCGGAATGTATCATCCGCCGAACAGACATTGCAGAGATCACCATGCAGGCATTCGGCGCTCTTGACGGTAGACTGCACGCATAGCAAAATTCGATCTCGCCAGGTAGACGAAACACGACTTTCTTTTTCGCACAATCAATGGTAGTCAAGCAAGCGCCGAGCCAATCCATCCCCAGAATGATGTCGTAGTCCCTGATGTCTAAGACTATCGCATCAAGTGATAATTTTCTTCCTCCGATGCAAATGTTACCTTCACGACAAACTAAGCAAGCCGACAAATCCACGCCCGGTGAAGTACTGACGCGAAGGTTTAGGCCTAGCGGTGTCATAGAAAATTTGTTTTCGGCAGCAAAATTCGCCGCAATGGAACTATGTGTGGCACCATAATCAAACAATACTCGAGCAGGTACATTATTAAAAAAGTAATATACCTGACACCACCGTGTTGGAAGCGAACGCCTCTTCCCGAGTCAGAGCGTAGACCCGGCCTTGAGCGTTCTGCGGTGCTGTCTGGTTCGCTCGAGGTGCTTGACCCTTATCCTGAGGCGAACGATATGGTTGTTGTTAAGGACGGCGCAGAGGGAGATCGTTGGGGCGATCTCGACAATCATGAGCAATATGGCCAGACTTACCACAAATGAAACATCCCCCTTTTCGAAGTTGACAGTCGCAGACATGGTGTCCTGGCCTATGGCAGTAGGCACAAGGTGGCCCTTGGTTCCTCCTGGATCGTGCTCCTGTGAGCCGCCGTTATTGTGGCGCTTGTGCGCATTGTTACCACTTGTGTTGCTAGGGTGCTTGTGATGGAAATTTTGCACAACGCCGATGTGAACTGGGGGGTACTGCGACTCTAGGGAGAGGGCGTGGTTTAGAGACTCGCATGGTACGGTACTGTGGGACGACGGCGTGGGCACGAATAGAATGTCGCAATCCTATTTCAAATCTTCGAGCTCGACTTTCGACGTCACCGAGATGAGACTTGGCAAATTTTGCAAGCCTGTTGAATTCTGCGGCGTATTGTCGCACTGTCATATTTTTTTGTTGAATATGTGTAAATTCGTCTTCCTTCTCACGACGGACGGTTGGTGGAAGGTACTCCTCTTCGAAGGCTTTACGGAACACGGACCAAGAGATAGTCTTGTCATCTTCACTCAAGATAGCTTGTTCGTGCATATCCCACCAATCATGTGCATTTAAACGGAGCTGGAGCTGAGCGCAAGCAACTCTCTTCGTCTCATCCATGCGAAGCACTTCAAAGTGGTCTTCTAGCTCAACCATCCAATCTAACGCCACGAAGGGGTCCTCAGTCCTTTTGAAGGTAGTATGACACATCTTCTTAAACTCTGATATTTGAAGGATGGAACCCTTCTCGTCTGAGGGCGGGGGTTCCTGAGAGCCCTGAAGTCCCGCGGTCTCGGCTACAACCGGCACTGTCACGGCAGCTGCTGATGCAGAATTGTTGTTGGCGACTAGCGTCGTCACAATTATTTGCAGGGCATTCATCTGCTTCTGCTGCGCCTCAACCTGAGTCCGTTGCACCTGAAATTGAGCCTCAATCCGGGACTCGAATTGACTTTGAAGTAATTTCGTCTGCCTCTGCTGCGTTTCTATCAAGCGCATCATCCGCTCGAACGAATCAACAGAGGGCGCGGCTGCTTGACTTCCCGAACTGCCTAAAGTGCCGGAACTGCTCCCTTGCACCTATGTCACTACCTGCACTTGTGCGTCCGGCTCTGAGGCCGTTCCTTTAAAGAAAAGTAACTTACATCAATCTCAAAATATATTATGGACTCACTCTATGGAACGTATCTCATTTTGTCCAAGAGAATTCAAGAGTTCAACTAGAAGGGACAGGGTCGTTTCAAGAAAACTCTTCTTACACGAAGGTCAAAGGATCTGAAGCCATGCTCTGATACCAATATGTCACGCCACGATTTCTGCATCATCGATAATCGTCCCCCGAGCGTGATGTCGTGCGAGCGTAAGGCACGCCTGCACAAGGCCTAGGCATAATGATATACTTTAGAAATATATGCAACAGAGTACGCAATTGAGATATCACACATTGGAATATAGAAATATTTCTTTATTGATAATGAACATCTTGTTACAAACTCTTGACTCAAAAGTAAAAAGGATGCCGCATGGCCTTACAACATGGACGCAAAATGAGATAGCCGATCTGTAGCGCCCCGTTCCTCCTATTCGAGGAGCGCGGCTAAGAAACACAAGGCGGTATCATTCGATCGGGATAGATTGAATTAAGAACTCGTCCTCGTTATGGATTTGTTTCTTCGGAATCGATTCTCATATTCAGTGGACCGTGCCCCCGGGATCGACTTAGCGGCAGAGTCAGGAGGGACCTCTCCGCTGCTATCTTTTATTGCCTCGATTTTTGATGTCGCTTGTTGCTTTCGTGCTTTGAGTTAGTTTTATATTTGCTTGGGTTTTCCTTAACGGTTTCGATGATTTCATTGTTTTCGTTCATTGAATTGCACTTCAATTCCGAGATTTGGAAAGAGTGAAAGGAGTATTGATCGAGCTGTTCGTGATGCAGGTGAACGAGCAGTATGCGGCTTGCGAGCGGAGTCGTGAAGCGCCTCTTTCCTTCTCCTTTCCTTCCAACCAAGTGAGTGGCTACCAACCCGATTAGCTAGCCCTGCTTCCAAGCTTCACACCCTAAAATCTTGCATTCTTCTTTGCCCCGATCAAACGATACCAAGTAATAATAAAAGAGATCAAGATAAAAAGGGAATAGACTTGGAAATATGGCTTGTCAACTAAACTTATGAACGGTTATCATCCTGTATGCTAGTTCGTTTATAACTGTTCTATGAATCGTGCTAAGTATGGAATTATGCTTGTTATGAAATAAACTGTCAGGAAGACTATGCAAAACCGTTATGCTATGGAACAAATTCTATGAGTGTTGTTCGATCACGGACAACTTGTGCACAAGGTATGTTATGAGTTCCGCGGACGGTCACCGGGGCGCTGGGACCGATCCGATCCGGACGGAACGTATGTATAGTCGTATGTTATGGGGCAAAGTGTTATGCAGCGGGGCTCGCCACCTGCGTTGTATATCATTTGTGTCTTGAGACTATAACTCGTCCCTTCGTGGCATCATGCCAGTGATCCCTATGTATATTTAAACATGTTGCATACTAACTTGTGTCTTCGTGGCAGGGAAGGCATGGTAAGTATTGTGCAGGTAATTCAGACGGGCAGGTAAAATCCACCGAACGGTGGCAAGTTCATTTCAATAAATTTCTATACGCTGCTTACTTGTAAATGAACTAAGGCAAGATAGAAACCCACAAAATATGCATGCTTCATTAAAACAACGTGTTGATTGGTATAGTTCGGTTAGCTCGCCTTCACCAGTATGTTTCGACATGCTGACCCTCGTTGAAACAGGTTCTCCGCACCAAGGCGAACCGAGCGAGGAGCCGAAGTCGTCTTCCCGATCCAGTTCAGCTGTTGGCGCATCTTCACCGTGCCCCTTGAAGCATTTTGAAGTCAGAAGCTTGCAACTCTTCATACACAAATGCAGCTTCGTGGCAAAGCCGTCCTCCAGCCCGGAGGTCTATATCTTTTGAAGTTTAGTAAAGGGATGTAATGTACAGGACTGCTATCTCATTTTGAGTCATCTCTTTTGTAAGCCCGTGCGGCATATTAGCTAACTCGTTCAAGAGTTTGTAATAGATGTTCATTATCAATAAAGAGAACTTTTCCATGTTTCAAATCTGTGTTTCAATTTATCTACGTACTCTGAATATGTGCTTGCTATGCAAATCATTAGAGCCTTGTGCGGGCGCAACCCCAGGCCCGCACGGCGGTCACGATTCGGGGGACGCCTCAACGATTCTACGAAATCAGGTCGTGACATAATGGTATCAGAGCACAGATTCAAGTTCCTTAGACTCTCGCACTGGAAAAGTTTCTTTAACGATCAAATTCCTGTGCGAACTCTTGAACTCGCTAGGCCAAAATGAGATACGTTCATGCAATAAGTCCATAATACATTATGATTCTAATGTAATTTACCTTCTTTTGAAGGAATGGCACCAGCGCAATCTGCAGCGCAACCACCGAACGAAACACAAGAAAGTAGTTCGGGTACTTCGGGAAGCTCTCAGAGCCAGCGAGGCATGTCTCAAGTCGACCCGCTAGAGCGGGTGATGCAAATATTAGAAGCACAACGACAACGAGACGATGCTCGCCAAGCCAAGTTCGAAAGCAATTTAGAGACCCGATTCTCAGTCCAACAGAAGCAGGTGGATACCCTGCAACAGATCGTTCAGACTTTGGTTGCCAACCATTCCGCCGCAACAACAACGACTCCGGTGGAACAGTCCGTGCTTGAAGTAGAGACGCCACAAATTCCAAGGCCGAGGGACGTGACTGCCTTCAACTTGGGTCACTTCAAGAAAGTTTGCAACACACCATTCAACGGGACTGGGGACCCAGTGGTAGCTCTAGATTGGCTAGCCGAACTTGAAGATCATTTCGCTCTGCTAGAGGTCCCCGAAGAGAAGCGCGTCGCTTGCGCGCAACTTCGGCTCTGCCTCAACGCACACGATTGGTGGAACGTGCATCGACGAGATCTCTCCAATTTGATCACGGAGAGGAGGCGATCTCGTGGACGACTTTTCGTGCCGCGTTTGAAGAGGAGTTTATACCCCCTCCAGTACAACGTCAGATGGAAAACGAGTTCGTGCAGCTGCGGCAGGGCAGTATGACAGTGAAGCAATACTCCGTCGAATTCAACCGACTCTCCAAATTCGCTAGGGCCTATTTACCTGATGCAGCGAGTCGAGCTAGAAGGTTTGAAGGTGGTTTGCGCCCTGCCATCCATGCGCACGTGGTCAATAATCAGTACGAGACAATGCGTTAAGTCATGAATCACGTCCTATCTCTTGAACCGCAGTATCCTCACGTTTCCACCGGCGTTGTGCATACCTACAATCACAAACGCCAAGGCAACGATAGAGGAAACAACGCTGCAAAGCGTCAAAACAACGGTTGCCAGCATAAAGGAAACCCGACCAGTCTGTGATTTTTGTAAAAGGCAGGGGCACACTACCGATAGATGTTACAGCAAAAAAGGTCTATGCTTCAACTGTGGCGGGCCAGGCCACATAGCTCGGGATTGTCCACTCCCCTCTAAGCTTCTGCCTCAACCAAATAATCCCTAACGGTTGGTTCTATTCCTAAGTTTCGGGACGAAACTTCCAATTAGTTGGGTAGGATGTAGCGTCCCGTTCCTCCTATTCGAGGAGCGCGGCTAAGAAACACAAGACAGTATCGTTCGATCGGGATAGATTGAATTAAGAATTCGTCCTCGTTATGGATTTGTTTCTTCGGAATCGATTCCCATATTCAGTGGACCGTGCCCCCGAGATCGACTTAGCGGCAGAGTCAGGAGGGACATCTCCGCTGCTATCTTTTATTGCCTCGGTTTTCTATGTCGCTTGTTGCTTTCGTGCTTTGAGTTGGTTTTGGATTTGCTTGGGTTTTCTTGAACGGTTTCGATGATTTCATTGTTTTCGTTCATTGAATTGCACTTCAATTCCGAGATTTGGAAAGAGTGGAAGGAGTATTAATCGAGCTGTTTGTGATGCAGGTGAACGAGCAGTAGGCGGCTTGCGAGCGGAGTCGTGAAGCACCTCTTTCCTTCTCCTTTCCTTCCAACCAAGTGAGTGGCTACCAACCCGATTAGCTAGCCCTGCTTCCAAGCTTCACACCCTAAAATTTTGCATTCTTCTTTGCCCCGATCAAACGATACCAAGTAATAATAAAAGAGATCAAGATAAAAAGGGAATAGACTTGGAAATATGGCTTGTCAACTAAACTTATGAACGGTTATCATCCTGTATGCTAGTTCGTTTATAACTGTTCTATGAATCGTGCTAAGTATGGAATTATGCTTGTTATGAAATAAACTGTCAGGAAGACTATGCAAAACCGTTATGCTATGGAACAAATTCTATGAGTGTTGTTCGATCACGGACAACTTGTGCACAAGGTATGTTATGAGTTCCACGGACGGTCACCGGGGCGCTGGGACCGATCCGATCCGGACGGAACGTATGTATAGTCGTATGTTATGGGGCAAAGTGTTATGCAGCGGGGCTCGCCACCTGCGTTGTATATCATTTGTGTCTTGAGACTATAACCCGTCCCTTCGTGGCATCATGCCAGTGATCCCTATGTATATTTAAACCTGTTGCATACTAACTTGTGTCTTCGTGGCAGGGAAGGCATGGTAAGTTTTGTCCAGGTAATTCAGACGGGCAGGTAAAATCCACCGAACGGTGGCAAGTTCATTTCAATAAATTTCTATACGCTGCTTACTTGTAAATGAACTAAGGCAAGATAGAAACCCACAAAATATGCATGTTTCATTAAAACAACGTGTTGATTGGTATAGTTCGGTTAGCTCGCCTTCACCAGTATGTTTCGACATGCTGGCCCTCGTTGAAACATGTTCTCCGCACCAAGGCGAACCGAGCGAGGAGCCGAAGTCGTCTTCCCGATCCAGTCCAGCTGTTGGCGCATCTTCACCGCGCCCCTTGAAGCATTTTGAAGTCAGAAGCTTGCAACTCTTCATACACAAATGCAGCTTCGTGGCAAAGCCGTCCTCCAGCCCGGAGGTCTATATCTTTTGAAGTTTAGTAAAGGGATGTAATGTACAGGACTGCTATCTCATTTTGAGTCATCTCTTTTGTAAGCCCGTGTGGCATATTAGCTGACTCGTTCAAGAGTTTGTAATAGATGTTCATTATCAATAAAGAGAACTTTTTCATGTTTCAAATCTGTGTTTCAATTTATCTACGTACTCTGAATATGCGCTTGCTATGCAAATCATTAGAGCCATGTGCGGGCGCAACCCCAGGCCCGCACGGCGGTCACGATTCGGGGGACGCCTCAACGATTCTACGGAATCGGGTCGTGACACGATCCATACATTACATCACTTATTAAAATTTTAAAAGAGCGAACCACCTTGGGTGCGTATTAGCACCATCGTCTAGGAGCTTCAAAAGGATATGTGCGAGCTACTCGAGAATATGTATTTGCGCTCCAAAAAGTCATGAACGCGTCAAATCGGTGAAAGGTTAGGGGGGAAGCTTCAGCTCCTTGTCGCGTCGCCTTGGCTCGAGGAACCTGCTGCAACGAGCATCAGTACTTTGAAAAGTATCGGTGAAGGCGAGCTAACCCAACTTACCAAATCGACACAGTATTTATATGAACATGCAACATTATCATTATGTGGTCTTTCTATTTTGTCCTAGATCAAGTTACAAGCAATTCATAGAAGTAAATGATATAACAAAATGTGCCACCTTCGGTAACTTTTACCTGCACCGTCTGAACCACCTGTACACAACTTACCGGCAACCGTTCGAAGGAACCATATACCTTGTGCACAAGTTGTTCATGACCATTGACGATCTAAAAACTAAGTTAACATACGAAGCATTTCAAGATATCAGAATGAACATAACTACTTTAGCACAGTGCGATGGCAAAGACTACCTGCTGATGTGATCATATTTTAAGTTATGTACTACCAATTAAATAGTTATAAATGAATAAGTTCTAGCTACAACTGAAACATAAAATAGATACATGCATAACGGGCAAGCACGCAACAATATGATCGATAGTGATCTTAGGTGACTAGCATTAAATGTTTCTAGTCTGCTTTTTTTATCTTGACTCAATTTATTATTATGATATCGTCGATCGGAACGCATAAACAAATCAGGTTATAAAGAAGGAAGACTTGGAAGAATGGCGCTAATCGGAAGTAAAGCCACTCACAAGTTGATGAAACGGGAAAGAGAAAGGAAAGATCTTTAGGACTCCGCTCGCGAGTCGCCTACATGATCACCTGCACGAATCAACAGATGATCAATATCTCCTACCTCGGTCTCCCAAAGTTCGATACGAAATGTGAAGTTCAAAGAACGAAGACAATGAAATCCATCAAAACCGTTCAAGAAAATGCAAGTCACAAAACCAACAAGAAAAAAATCAAGCGGCATCAAAAGCGAACAAAGAAACCAGCGCAACGGAAATGTCCCTCTCGACTCTGCCGCCGAGTCCTTCCTTGAGGCACGATCCGCTGAATATGGGACTTGATTTCGAAGAAATCAATCCATAACGAGGAAATGATCTTGATTCAATCTCTTAGCCGCGCTCCCCGAACAGAAAAAACGGAACACTACACCCATGTAGGTGCAAGTGGAATGAAAGTAAGATATTGCGGACCAGTCTTCAGGCTTCTCATTTAAAGTCTGAACAAAGAGATTTTAGCAATGAACTAAAACATTAGCGATTCCTGAGTAAAAAGCATCTTTCAAGATTTTCAGTAACATGTACATAGACTTGAAAGGAAAGTTGGAAAAAGGCCAAATCCTTGTCAGTTCAAAACTGTATGGTTCATTGGTCAGCATCATATCTTTAGTAATGAAGTGGCATCAAGAAAAAGGACGTAAATTATGGTTTAGAAGCATTATCAACCACTACACTTCGTCCCACCATATGTGTTATTAGATGTTTGACACAAGATCAATGGTTCAGGTCCACTGATTATATATTCAATACTGAAGATCAATTTATATGTTATGAACTTATGATCCATCCCGTGACAAAATATGCATAGGTAAGCACCATGATTTTGCTTTACATTGTGCTAGCATCTGCACTCCCCCACAAACTAAAAAAGAAGAAGATCTAATTACTCAACAGAAATATACTCCTTGAAGGAATATATTAGGTAATAAACCTTACTATTTAATATTATTAGCTGATAAGTTGGAGATTGCCCTTTAGTACAAATATTGATAACTTTTGTGTTGTGGTACTTCAATCAAATGGCTAATTTAGTCCCATAAAACTACACAGCTCTAAAACAGAAAATGAAAACAAAGCAAGCTGCATGATGGATTAATTCTGGCCTTGTACATGGGGGCAATGTAAAGCTTTTGTTAACTGACGGGGAACAATTCCCAACGACCAATTTTTTTCCTTAATAATGATTATTACACGTTTATTGCACAATATTCTAAGAATTTTGTAAAATATTATCAACATATGCAACATGATTAGAGCCACTCACATTTTACTCAAGCCCCTCAATATCAAGATCGGAATCTATTGATACTGATATGTATCTACCAACCTGAAACTACATCATCATCATCCAAGTCTTCTCCCATCAGAATGGGATCGGCTATGGAGCATAAGAAAGCTTCATATAGGATTTGATAAAGTATTATGGCCGGTCATCGATCGGACGTCAACCATCTTTGTTGGTGTCAAATTCGTGGCCAACCAACTTGAGCATGAGAGGATCATGCCATAAAACATAATCGGCCAGTTGGCAGGTAGGTGGACCTACCTTTTGGATTGCAGTATAAGTTCATGCAACCAGAAAGTACACTCCAAGTTGTAAAGAGTCTAGATAAAGATGTAAGATGAAACAATTTACTATAAAAAATTGCAATCATTTCTATGATACATTACACCAAAGAGTCGATGAATAACAATCCCAACGTGAAAATACATGGTAAAATCAATATGGCGAATAACTACTTGTTCTAGTCAAAATTTGGAAGTTCCAGTCAGTTTCAACCCTATCCAGAGTCAGACTGGCAGAACCCTTTGGATACATGTTGAAACTATACAAACATGGTATATTGTTCATTATGAATTTCAGGAATGTGCCTGAAACCTTATAAGACACAAGTCCAAACATAATCACATCAGAAAATTTCCCAGCTTATTGCCTGATGATTTTTTTTGAAGGTTCACAATATCGGAATCGGAATCAATATCAGACCCTTCCTATTGGGATCGCCGGTATCCGCAGTATCACCAGTTCGGATTGGAGCTTCTAATTTTCTTGTTATCAGAAAACAAATAATTATTAATAAGTTATTAAAAAATTTAAAAAAAATTATACATTTAGGCATAATTTTTGTTTCTTGCATATAGTCGCCTTTGTTGATTAGTTAGCGATAAATAAGTTTAGTTTATTTACATATTGTTTCAACCTTAGTATACTTTTAAAGCCTTGTTGATTGTCATTTTTCATTCAATTTTTTCTACGGAATTGACTAGGAATGAAATCCCCAACGTCGTAATCAGTCAGTATCAATAATTGTCGTAACGGATCGAGACATGTCAAACCGTATCGATATCAGTCGTATGAGCCGATAGTGCAAATTATGGGGTTTTCTTCCTATATGGCATGTCGATAAATAAGTTTAGTTTATTTACCATTTTTTTTCAACCTTAGTATACTTTTAAAGCCTTGTTGATTGTCATTTTTTATTCAATTTTCTCTACGGAATTGACTAGGAATGAAACCCCCAACGTCGTAATCAGTTAGTATCAATAATTGTTGTACCAGTCGTATGAGCTGATAGTGCAAATTATGGGGTTTTCTTCCTATATGGCATGCCAGGTCGATCTAGAGCTTGCACCATAAACTACGAGCTTGAAGTACAAGTGAAGCTCAACTCCCAACTCCGCTCATAACATTTTGCAAATAAGTAATTTCAGGCAAGAAAATGATATCTGTCAATATCTAACTGTTTAGTAACAAACCATTAGCTGTTACTGATAAATGGATAAAAATAACTATAAACGAAGGATCCAAAAGTAAAAAAATCATTAGATGTAACTGAGCTACCGTACTTGTTCCCCCAAGCAACCAACAACAGAATCAATCGGTGTCAAACTAAATACAGAGGGGAATATTCCTCACCTCCACCATCCAGTTGTGACCATCCGGAGCCGCTGCTGGAGAACCAGATGGCCGATCTCCAACGACGAGGAGCCGTAGTACTCTGCGGCAAGATCGCTCCGAACCACCTCCTTCTCCCGGCACCGGATCCTCCGATAACTCTCCTCCTCCTCTGTCTCATCGAACACCAGAACCTAAGAATCGAAAGAGGAAACAATGGAAAAAAAAAACATTGAAACAAAAAACTACAGCATACTGATTAGCTATATTGCACGGACACAACTATGGCACAGACACTTCGACTACTTACTAGCTATGCTGCACTAGGGAAACCGACAGTGCGACACAAGACAAACAGGGATATAGTACTAACTTTTGGAGGGCCGCATGTTTCCGTGTCCGTGTCACATCGTACACAACAGAGCCCTCAAAATACACTAGGACACGTCAAAATCTACGTCTGTGTCCATATCAAATCGTGTCTTACTTGTGTCTGTGCAAAATAGATTCAAATTTTAGAAAACAAATAATTTGATTAATTGCAAGGATCCTGACCACTTACTGTGAACTCAAGGAAATCTTCCTCGACGAATTTTGTGCCATATGTCACCGGAGGAGTCGACTAGGTCGATGAGGGAGTAGTCGGAGTAGTCCCCCTCAGAGTTCCCATAGAAGAACTCCGGGTCGATCTCCCGATCATCACCATCACCACTGTCACCGGAGGAGAGCTGCTCCGAGCAAGCGAGATCGGAGCACAAATGGACGTGTCGCCGCTTCTTTTTATATGCACTCTCTCTCTCTCTCTCTCTCTCTCTCTCTCTCTCATTACATGCCCACCATCAATTGTGACAAATTGATACCATCTACATCTTATTTGTAATATTTAACATTTTATTTTTACTTTATGACAAAAAAAATACTTCTTTCATTGTACTAAATTACAAGTCATGTCCTGAATAGCAAACTATTGGAAAATAAAATATTAACAAAATACATTTCAATATAAAATTCAGAGAAATTTTTTATTTTTTATTTTAAAAGTACGTGGGCAGATCCAAAAAATTTAGTTAGTGGAACCTAATACAGAAAATTTACTCTAACAAAATTAAATTATATTAAATTATTACAAACGAAACAAGTTTACTAAAATTAAAAATAACAACAGAGTCAGTCAACTCAGTTGGCGAAAAACCAACAAACCGAACATGTAGGCAAAAAAATAAAAAGATCCCACAGGACCAATTTTTGCCAACACTGGACCAATTTTCGCCAACACAGACAGTGTTGGCAGAAATTGACCCTGTGGGGCCCGCGGTTGGTGTAAACCCCCTCGACCAGATTCCAGTATTTTAGGAGTATTTTTCAACAATTTAGGATTTGTTGCAATATTTTAATTTATTTTGCTTACATATCCTATTGACTTGTGCACCTGTCCATCACCTAATTATTTGGAGCTTTACCTTGACTATTATCCCCGAACAAAGTTCACGTACCTCTCCTAGACATGACAGTCTACTATCCTGCACTTTGTGCAACTCCCAGATACTCAGTTTTGAGCCTCGTATGAGGCGCACAAATCTCGTTACAAACGCCCGTATTTAATTCCTATTTTAATTCCCAGACATGTACCCATCCTGTTCCAATAGAGATTAGAGGCCAGCAAACACCCGTTTTGCCCAGACAAAAATACGTTATTTTTCTACACTGAGTATACTACATTTAGTGTATTGACACCGTAGAAAAATTATGGCCCTACCTGCCTCTAAATAATTAGAGAACACCGTGCAGAGTATTTATTAATTAAATAAATACGATGGCCCGTATCACCCCAAAACCAGGCCCAGTACCTGTCCAGACTCACCCCCACCCCCTCGGGACCCTCGCACAGCAATTTTCCTCAATTCTGTAAATTTTAGTAATTTCAGAAATCAGGTGTTTTTTCCAGACAATTTTGTAATTGCTCAATTTCCCAAATAGGACCTCTGCACAATTTACGAAATTACAGGGACTTTTCTGTAAATTACCCTGCGAGGTGTCACCCCCTGATTGGCCGGTGAACGTGCACCGTCCATTCCAAAAGGAGTCCAGATTCGATGTATCTTAAATATCCTAATTGTTAAATTATATTTTTACCCTTAAATAAATTTCCTATAAAATAAAGAAAAATAAAAATAAAAGAAAACAAAACAAACCCTAACTCTACCCAGGCCGCAGCCCCCCCCCCCCCCCCCCCCCCCGCCGGCGGCGACCCCTCGCCGGACCCGACTTCCCGGCCGCTCTCTCCCCTCTCCCCCCTCCCGCTGGCCCCGAGCCCCTCCTCCTCTACCTCCTCCTTCTCCTCAGCCATCTCCTCCTCCCCTCTTCCTCCTCCCGATCTCCTCCCTCCATCGCCACCGCCACTCGCCATCACCACCGCCTCATCCTCATCCCTCTCTCTCGGCCTCGACCTCCCCCTCCACCCCGAGCTCCGCCCCCCGCCGCCGCTGAACTCCCCCCGAGCCGACCCCTCCCAGCCGCCGCTCCTCTTCCTCCTATTCTCCTCCACCTCACCTCCGCCGGCCTCGCCCAGCCCGCCGCCACCACCATCCTCCACCACCAGCACACCCCCCCCCCCTCCCGGCGAGCTCCTTCTCTCTCTCCTCCACTCCCCCCCCCAAACCGGCCTCGACTCCTCCTCCTCAGCCCTCTCCTCCTCCGCCCTTCCTTCCCCCCCCCCCTCACATCTCCACCGCCGGCAACGACCCCGACCTCCGTCTCCTCCACGGCGCGGCAGCTCTTCCTCCAGCCAACCCACAGCCCGCCCCGCCGTGCGACTTCCCTGACCGGCCAACCTCCCTGTCCAGCTCCTTCAACTACCGACCAGGACACCCACGTCCGACGAAGGAAGCACCGCCCTCGATTCCGATAGTGCAGCAACTCCGGCACTGCTCCTCGAGCCGTACTCCGACGACGAGCCAACCCTGACTGCATATTTCTTCGGACACAGCCTTCGGACACGTGTCGGACACGAAGAAACGTCGTTTTCTGGAGCCCTGTTCAGGTAACGATATCTCTCTCCTCGTAATTCTGATTTTAATTTCGTCAGTTATGACACGTAGGCTATATAACCATCTCGGTGCCCGTGCAACCCGCTCGGAGCATCGCGTCCTGTGGGCGATCGCAAACTGCGATCCAAAAACAGGAAAAACAACGACCCGATTCACCCTGGAAACTGGGTACGCCCGCCAAACGGGATGACTTGGTCGCACGCGGGTCTTTACCGAAATGTGCGCGACGTTGATACGGACGTGTAGGAATTCGGAAAAAGTTGATTTGGATGTGCGTGCACACCGGAATCAACGCGTATCCGCCGACACTGCCCCGTATCCGTCAGTTCTGGAACACGCTGCAACTTTGTGTATACACGTCGGATTGAAACAAAACTTGCGCCATTGGACTCGTAGCAATACGCTGGTCCTGTGAGCCAAGTTTGGTTCGATTCTGAGAACGTTGACAAAATCCCGTATCGTGGGCCCCACAGGCTCCACTTGACGGACGATTTTGTGACCGGCTCATCGGAATCTGATTCTGGAAGTTCCGTTGGGTTCGTATCGACGTTCTGGACTTGTGGACACTAAGTTTGGCAAATTTGGAGACCTTTGACCCTGACACATTTTTCGGTGCAAAGTGGGCCCACATGTGGACCCCCGCTTTGACCGAAAACTGTCATTTTTTGCCCCTGTGTCCAAATTGGACTTAAGGACAGATGTTTCTAGCTATTTGATATTTTTTGAGACTGTTAGTGATGTTTATTTCAGCATCCGGAGACTTTCCTTCTGAGGACATAGTTCTGACTTCTTGGCACTTGACATCGGGACGTTACATATTTGCAGCTCTCTTGCCAGGCAAGTATACCTGCCCTTGTTGTACTGTTTATATTCAGTTCTTGCTAGTTACATGTTTATTTATTTTTATATAAATGTGCGCGTCCGAGCAGAGTCGGGTGCAGTCAACGATGGCGTTGACGTTAGGACTTGTATCTGACCTAGTGTCTAGTAGACCCACCTAAAGTTGTGAAGTTATTGATATAACTTCCCAGGCCTTGACACGTATCATTACACGTCACAGAGTGAGTACATGTAGGGAACGCGTGCCTTATGCGCGACTGGCCATCAGTGTGAGCAACACGTGTAGCGGTATGTAGCTCAGTTGTTTATTTCATAGAGACTTGCATCATAGTAGGAGGTGTCCACGTCGTTTTCACGACTTGTACATCTATATTGGCGAGAAAGACATCTAGTAGGAGTATGGGACACCCCCCCTGATATATACTCAAGTTACCATGCTCTTCGGAGATGGGGATTACGGTATATATAGAGAGTTACCATGATGCTCGGAGATGGGGTATTGGTTTTCTTATCCCATTACCGTGCTCCGAGGAGGATGGGGTATTATCCTTCGTTCCATGCTCTGCAGGGATGGACGATTGCAGAGTTACCCGTGTGATCGGGGGCATATGATACATATACTAGCCAGTCATGACGATTGGTGAATTACGTCAGCATATGTCTAGCCATACACTTTCCCATGCGTACTACAAGGTCTTTAAATTGCATTCACTTAGATGGTTAGCACACCCCTTTATTTATTCAGTATTTACTTTATGGCATGTCATTTTCTGTATCTTGCTATGTCCCTCTGAGGACCTGGTCCCCTGCCAGGTGTATATGTTCTTGAGTACTCGCAGGAGCACAGATCCGGACAGGCTACTTATTTTCCGAGGAGGTCTTCTCTTCGAGCCTCGTGATTGTCAGATGTTGTTCTTATATGGTGTGTATTCTGGTTCCTTTTATATTTTATTTCGACAGTAGATTTGATTTCATCTGACTGTCATTCTTAGATATCTGTATTGAGATCTAGTTACATGGCTATTGTTTATTCATATTTGACTTCTGTGGATGAGATTTAGATATTACCCTGTGACTTGTGATTAGTTATACCACTGGTGAACTATTGTTCATTATACAGCGTACGCACGTATATATGGTTTTCATATATTGGAGTTGCCATATATACGGGCCAGCTGGCATGGTTACGTGACCTAGTCCTACGTATTTTGGGACTGGGGTGTGACATATTTTTAGTGGTGGCCCATGCAGGTCAGAGCATATTGTCTCGGTTACGTTACTGTACCGAGCAAGCCTGCACCTAGGATTAGAGCATAGGATCTCATCCAAAAATTGACTATGACTTATCTTCTTTCCAGTTCGTCCTACTTACATAATTGCATCCTGCTTGAATCATGTGCTTCCCTGATAATTCTTTTTATAGCCCCTGCTAAAAATATAGAAATCTCTGTTGATAGGATGATAATTAAGGTAGCATTCCTAATAAGAATACCACTAGGGCTTTGACATATCCTTAAGTTCGGATTACTTAATGAACCCTAGTCTTCCTTATTACCTAAAGAAACCCTAGCATCACTACCTATAGATTAACTTACCCATATCCCTTGACATATTTATGTATGACTTGAGTATAGTATAAACACTACAAGGATTAATTAGAGATAGGATTATTAGAGATTTGACTATAGTATTGACCCTAGTCTAGAGGAACCAATAGAAAATCCAAGATTGAATACTAGGACTGAAATCCCATCCTAAGTTTGGATAAACCAGAGTTTTACGCCAGAGACTCTTTACCCTTGTTGGCGTAAAACCCATTTGACCGTTGTTAGCGTAAAAGCCAAACTATGCAGAAGATTATCTCATTTACGCTGCAGTTATAATAACTGCTATCCACTTTTCCTTAGTATTCCTTACCTTGCGTAGGACACATCCTAAAAACCGCGTAGGTAACTGCCCTGCGCAAACCTGATGAATAATAGATAACCAGCGTAGAGTAAACCTGATTAGGCGTAGAATATTATGATAGGATGTGAGCGTATTTGTTACAGCCTTAGCTTTCCCCAGACACGACCAAATCCTGCGCAGAGATACGCCTCGAGCCCTGTGCAAAAAGGAACAGCTTTTGACAGGACATTCGATTTTGTCTCATATCAAGCGTAGATGACTTGTATCCAATAAAGTCACTAAACGACAACCTGAGTCCCCCGTGCAAATTCATCATCACACCCGACCACTCGATCGTTGTACAATTACTTTTGTCAGATGTCAGGATTCACTAACTTGACTGACAAACTCATGAGTTTCTCGTACAACTTACGCTACGACGAATGCTAGACTTTACGCAGGAGATATTTTGCGCAGATTTTAGCGAAAAACTTTTACGTCCAGACTTTCACCCAGACTTTTACGCGCAGATTTATACGTACAGACTTTATACGTGGACAGCTCTGAAGCTCTACCTTACGCTTCTCTGTTTTACGCGGATAACCCTGAAACCTGTTTTACGCCGATAGTCTGAATCCCTGATTTATGCCAAACTACTTTGGATCCCTGCCATACGCTAGACAATTTGAAATTCTGTTTTACGCAAACAGTTTCGGATTTCTACCTTACGCCAATTATTTTATCCCTGCATTACGCAGACCACCTCGAACCCCTACTTTACGCGGACTTTCTTGAAATCTCTGTTTTAGGCAGACAACCTATAATATTTATTAAGAGTATAGAACTTAGAAGACCATACCTATTTTGGGTCAACTAGCGACTTAGACAAGGATTTAGAATAATAACTGTAGAGATTGTAGAGTCTTGTCTTTTTGTGATTTTGAATTGTTTGAAAAAAAAAATTCTCACATCATAATCTAGCTTACTTATATTTACCATACTACCTTGACTTATGCCGCTATTATAGCCTAGTTTTGCAAGCTTATTCCTTATCAAGCTTGTTCTTGAGAGATGTATTATTGGAGTACTACACTAATACATTTCAGAATCAGTGTATTACGGTCTGATCAACCATAGTGCACTTGGTTCGACCTTCGCATAACTACTTTACGTGGATTGAGATATATAGTGATTAGTAGATAGATGTACTTGCCCGTTAGATATGCCTGAGCATATCGTATCAGCAACATAACTTTGCTGATCCGAATATGTGAATAGGGATTACCAAAATAGCATCTCAAATCCACAACTGCTTTGACAATTCCCGTTGAATTCTTTAAACGCCTTGATCCTCACACTTCTAATCTATTACCCCCTTGAACTCTTGATTATTGTTTTTCGCCTTCCCTTATTTCGGAAAGACGAAATCTCGTGCTTAGTATAAATACGAGAGTGTATTGTTTTGTAGCCTTTTCGGTTTGTTCTTGGGTAATTACCAAACCCTATTATTAGATATGATTGCAGTTTAAATTTGTGCTACCTTTAGGATGACCTTCGCTACCTACCTACCTACGTTCCTGGTACGTGCATCCCTATGACAGCAAAATTTTTATTTTTGTCTCGTAACTTGGAGCAAGATTCAGAACTCAAGTATTACGAAAAAGGATGTATCATTTTGCTGACAGGAGTCTAAAAGGATTTCACCTGGATAAATAAATGATTGACTCCTGAATGGATAGCAGCACCTATGACTAGTTGACTTGTAAGGATCAAGATTCCTATGGACCGACTCTCCAAATCAGCACAATTCTTACCTATAGAGTTGACCAGTCTGCTGAAGCTTTAGCTAACTTATTTGAGGCAGATCGTAAGATGGCACGGCATACTAGTCAGCATTGTACCAGACAAGAATTCGTATGACCAGAGTTGGTGGTCAACACCGAAGAGACAGTTAAGTAAATACAAGGACACTTGCGAGCAGTGCAAGACAGACAGAAGCAGTGAACAGATCGTCATCATCGTCCCTTGGAATTCAAAGAGGACGATCATGTTTTTTTGAGGTTATCACCATTAGGCCGAGACCTGTCATATCAAGAGCAACCCGTGGAAACCCTTGACCATCGAGAAAAAGTATTGAAGAACCAGTCTATCCCCTTGATCCGCGTAGCATGGAAGCATAGCGTGCCAGAAGAATCTACTTGGAAGCGCGAGTACGACATGCGTAAACATTTTCGAACCTATTCGTAACCCAAGATATAAATTACTTTGTTAAATTATATCTTATGCCGTCTTTGACTTCTACCATGGCTTAGTTTTAATTTCGAGGACGAAATTTTTATAAGTTGGGTAGATTGTAAACCCCCTCGACCAGATTCCAGTATTTTAGGAGTATTTTTCACAATTTAGGATTTGTTGCAATATTTTAATTTATTTTGCTTACATATCCTATTGACTTGTGCACCTGTCCATCACCTAATTATTTGGAGCTTTACCTTGACTATTATCCCCGAACAAAGTTTACGTACCTCTCCTAGATATGCCAGTCTACTATCCTGCACTTTGTGCAACTCCCAGATACTCAGTTTTGAGCCTCGTATGAGGCGCACAAATCTCGTTACAAACGCCCGTATTTAATTCCTATTTTAATTCCCAGACCTGTACCCATCCCTGTTCCAATAGAGATTAGAGGCCAGCAAGCACCCGTTTTGCCCAGACAAAAATACGTTATTTTTCTACACTGAGTATACTACATTTAGTGTATTGACACCGTAGAAAAATTATGGCCCTACCTGCCTCTAAATAATTAGAGAACACCGTGCGCAGTATTTATTAATTAAATAAATACGATGGCCCGTATCACCCCAAAACCAG
Source organism: Iris macrosiphon (assembly GCA_036927795.1). NCBI lineage: Eukaryota > Viridiplantae > Streptophyta > Magnoliopsida > Asparagales > Iridaceae > Iris > Iris macrosiphon. Next base: position 27,662,206 of record JAYESA010000015.1, on the reverse strand, counting down.
GCCCAGTACCTGTCCAGACTCACCCCCACCCCCTCGGGACCCTCGCACAGCAATTTTTCTCAATTCTGTGAATTTTAGTAATTTCAGAAATCAGGTGTTTTTCCCAGACAATTTTGTAATTGCGCAATTTTCCAAAATAGGACCTCTGCGCAATTTACGAAATTACAGGGACTTTTCTGTAAATTATCCTGCGAGGTGTCACCCCCTGATTGGCCGGTGAACGTGCACCGTCCATTCCAAAAGGAGTCCAGATTCGATGTATCTTAAATATCCTAATTGTTAAATTACATTTTTACCCTTAAATAAATTTCCTATAAAATAAAGAAAAAAAAATAAAAGAAAACAAAACAAAACCCTAACTCTACCCCAGGCCGCAGCAACCCCCCCCCCCCCCCCGCCGGCGGCGACCCCTCGCCGGACCCGACTTCCCGGTCGCTCTCTCCCCTCTCCCCCTCCCGCTGGCCCCGAGCCCCTCCTCCTTCTCCTCAGCCATCTCCTCCTCCCGATCTCCTCCCTCCATCGCCACCGCCACTCGCCATCACCACCGCCTCATCCTCTCCCTCTCTCTCGGCCTCGACCTCCCCCTCCACCCCGAGCTCCGCCCCCGCCGCCGCTGAACTCCCCCCGAGCCGACCCCTCCCAGCCGCCGCTCCTCTTCCTCCTATTCTCCTCCACCTCACCTCCGCCGGCCTCGCCCAGCCCGCCGCCACCACCATCCTCCACCACCAGCACACCCCCCCCCCCCCCCCCCGGCGAGCTCCTTCTCTCTCTCCTCCACTCCCCCCCCCAAACCGGCCTCGACTCCTCCTCCTCAGCCCTCTCCTCCTCCGCCCTTCCTTCCCCCCCCCCCACATCTCCACCGCCGGCAACGACCCCGACCTCCGTCTCCTCCACGGCGCGGCAGCTCCCCCTCCAGCCAACCCACAGCCCGCCCCGCCGTGCGACTTCCCTGACCGGCCAACCTCCCAGTCCAGCTCCTTCACCACCGACCAGGACACCCACGTCCGACGAAGGAAGCACCGCCCTCGATTCCGACAGTGCAGCAACTCTGGCACTGCTCCTCGAGCCGTACTCCGACGACGAGCCAACCCCGACTGCATATTTCTTCGGACACAGCCTTCGGACACGTGTCGGACACGAAGAAACGCCGTTTCTGGAGCCCTGTTCAGGTAACGATATCTCTCTCCTCGTAATTCTGATTTTAATTCCGTCAGTTATAACACGTAGGCTATGTAACCATCTCGGTGCCCGTGCAACCCGCTCGGAGCATCGCGTCCTGTGGCGATCGCAAACTGCGATCCAAAAACAGGAAAAACAATGACCCGATTCACCCCGGAACTGGGTACGCCCGCCAAACGGGACGACTTGGTCGCACGCGGTCTTTACCGAAACGTGCGCGACGTTGATACGGACGTGTAGAAATTCGGAGAAGTTGATTTGGATGTGCGTGCACACCGGAATCAACGCGTATCCGCCGACACCGCCCCGTATCCGTCAGTTCTGGAACACGCTGCAACTTTGTGTATACACGTCGGATTGAAACGAAACTTGCGTCATTGGACTCGTAGCAATACGCTGGTCCTGTGAGCCAAGTTTGGTTCGATTCTGAGAACGTTGACAAAATCTCGTATCGTGGGCCCCACAGGCTCCACTTGACGGACGATTTTGTGACCGGCTCATCGGAATTCGATTCTGGAAGTTCCGTTGGGTTCGTATCGACGTTTTGGACTTGTGGACACTAAGTTTGGCAAATTTGGAGACCTTTGACCCTGACACATTTTTCGGTGCAAAGTGGGCCCACATGTGGACCCCGCTTTGACCGAAAACTGTCATTTTTGCCCCTGTGTCCAAATTGGACTTAAGGACAGACGTTTCTAGCTATTTGATATTTTTTGTGACTGTTAGTGATGTTTATTTCAGCATCCGGAGACTTTCCTTCTGAGGACATAGTTCTGACTTCTTGGCACTTGACATCGGGACGTTACATATTTGCAGCTCTCTTGCCAGGCAAGTATACCTTGCCTTATTGTACTGTTTATATTCAGTTCTTGCTAGTTACATATTTATTTATTTTTATATAAATGTGCGCGTCCGAGCAGACTCGGGTGCAGTCAACGATGACGTTGACGTTAGGACTTGTATCTGACCTAGTGTCTAGTAGACCCACCTAAAGTTGTGAAGTTATTGATATAACTTCTCAGGCCTTGACACGTATCATTACACGTCACAGAGTGAGTACATGTAGGAACGCGTGCCTCATGTGCGACTGGCCATCAGTGTGAGCAACACGTGTAGCGGTATGTAGCTCAGTTGTTTATTTCATAGAGACTTGCATCATAGTAGGAGGTGTCCACGTCGTTTTCACGACTTGTACATTTATATTGGGCGGGAAAGACATCTAGTAGGAGTATGGGACACCCCCCCTGATATATACTCAAGTTACCATGCTCTTCGGAGATGGGGATTACGGTATATATAGAGAGTTACCATGCTGGTCGGAGATGGGGTATTGGTTTTCTTATTCCCATTACCGTGCTCCGAGGAGGATGGGGTATTATCCTTCGTTCCATGCTCTGCAGGGATGGACGATTGCAGAGTTACCCGTGTGATCGGGGGCATATGATACATATACTAGCCAGTCATGACGATTGGTGAATTACGTCAGCATATGTCTAGCCTACACTTTCCCATGCGTACTACAAGGTCTTTAAATTGCATTCACTTAGATGGTTAGCACACCCCTTTATTTATTCAGTATTTACTTTATGGCATGTCATTTTTCTGTATCTTGCTATGTCCCTCTGAGGACCTGGTCCCCTGCCAGGTGTATATGTTCTTGAGTACTCGCAGGAGCACAGATCCGGACAGGCTACTTATTTTTGGAGGAGGTCTTCTCTTCGAGCCTCGTGATTGTCAGATGTTGTTCTTATATGGTGTGTATTCTGGTTCCTTTTATATTTTATTTCGACAGTAGATTTGATTTCATCTGACTGTCATTCTTAGATATCTGTATTGAGATCTAGTTGCATGGCTATTGTTTATTCATATTTGACTTCTGTGGATGAGATTTAGATATTACCCTGTGACTTGTGATTAGTTATACCACTGGTGAACTATTGTTCATTATACAGCGTACGCACGTATATATGATTTCCATATATTGGAGTTGCCATATATACGGGCCAGCTGGCATGGTTACGTGACCTAGTCCTACGTATTTTGGGACTGGGACGTGACAGTTGGGTTGGGGTGGTTTGGTTTGGTTGGTTTGGTTTGGTTGGTTTTGGTTTGTTTTATTAGTTTTTTTTTAATTAGTTATGTTTTGGTTTTTTTTTTTATATTTAGTTTTGTTTTGGATTTTAATTTTTTTTTTTAGTTTCTTTATTTATTTTAGTTTTGGAATTTGGTTTAAGAAAATTTACTTTAATGAAATAAAATTTAAATAGATTAATTATAAAGAAAAATTAAAAAAAAGGTTTGATTTTTTTAGAAAATTGTAAAAAACAAATTTTTTTTTGCAATGTTTGATTAGGAAAAAAAAACTAAAGAAAGAAAAAAAAATTAGTATTTTTTTTTGTCCTCTAAACTGCGTTTTGACAACGTTCTTAAAATCGAACCAAACTTGGGTCATAGGTACCAGCGTAACGTTGTGAATCCAATGGCGCAAATTTCGTTGCAAAACGACAAGCACACACGAAGTTATGACAAGTGTCGGAACAGGTCGATACGGTATTTTTTGACAGATACGCGTTGATTCCGGTGTGCACGTGCATCAAAATCAAGTTCCGCAAAATCTCGCATGTTCGCGTTGACGATACGCGTCTTTTGGTGTAATCTTCACACGATGAAGTCGTCTCGTTTGGCGGGACGCACCCCGTATCGAAAAAATTTAGAGTTTTAAAAACAGATTTTTCTTGATTTTGAAAGTTGATTTTACATAAATTGGGGGCAAATAAAAATAAACTAAAAGATGAGTTTTAAACTTGGTTATGTTTTCTAAAAGTCTATTCAAGTGGATTTGTAAAACATTAATCGAGTTGGTAGAAAACTGGACGTAGACTAGGGTAGTTGGACTGAAATATGATAGTTTTGAAAAATGAATTTTCGTCCAACTTTCGATTCGATTCTCTCTTAAAATAATCCGTTTAAAATTAAAATACTTGAAGGAGATTGAAGAAGGTAGGGTTGTGAACGTACCAGCGAAAAAAGATTAGAATTTGGTCGAGCGACGGAGGAGAAACATCACCGCAAAGTCGGGGTCAGAGGATGTCACGCGCGCAAAATCAAACCAAACCAAAATCCAGATTTCAAATCAAAATAAAAATCAAACCAAAATCCAAAACTAAACAAAATCAAAAAAATCAAAATCCAAAACTAAACTAAATAAAAAATCAAAATCCAAAAACATAACTAATTAAAAAAACTCATTAAACAAACCAAACCAAACCAAACCAACCAAACCCAACCCGCGGGCCCCACTTGCACAAAGTCAGCCAACGGTGGCTGATTTTGTGCATGTAATGCCCCGCTCCGCGTCGGCGTTATATATCAAGGTGAGTGGGCAGAACTTCGTTCTCTGATTCTTGCACGCCTTAATAATAACCTGAGTTTTTGCTTGCAATATTTTCATAAGAGAATGATAGAACCTGCCTTGCATGTTAATGAACGAACTCACCTAGCTTGTCTTTGAAACAATGTCTGCTTAACGAGAATCCTGAATCGCTTGCTTAGAATGCATGAACATGTTCACTATCGTCTATGCTTCGAGAGAACCATACTGTGCCTGAACGAACCTGCAAGTATCCTTGTTCACGTGTTCTCGTGTACTCACGTAGCCTGCTTGGCAAAAACGTACTCATGTAGCCTGCTTGGCGGAAACGTAATCACGTAGCCTGTTTGGCGAAACTCACGTAGCCTGCTTGGCGAAACTCACGTAGCCTGCTTGACGAAATAATGGAATTGGAAAAGACTCTGACCTGCATGTCGCGGACAACTCGAAAACGAGGTAAAGTTTCACGGACGGTTCCGGGGCACTGGGGCCGATCCGATCCGGATGGAACTCATCGTTCAGTCTCACGTTCTTGGACGGGATGGTTTGTAGCACTCACGTTCTTGGCTGCATTCTATCTTCGTCACAGACTGAATGCACGTATAGTCTCACGTACTTGGACAGGGTGGTATGCGGCGCCTCACGTTCTTGCACGTAGCAAACCATCCTTGTCATTGACTAGATTGGTCCTTTATGGCTATGCCAGCGACTCATGTTCATATAGCTAAGTCATCCTCGCTTAGCGGCTATCCGCGTGCGAGTCATTGCATCGCATTAACTGAACACCTGAACGATCTTGAAATAACAGTACTCGTGGTGCATATGCTATGCCTCCTGAATGTTATACTTGTCCGTGCTTGAAATTATAATATTTGCCTTGGACAGGGAAGGAGAAAGGGTAAGTGGTAAGTCTCGCCGTGTTTCCTCTCATGTTGCACGGCGCACTGCCCGACACGTTAGGCTATTCAATGTTTGCATGAAACTGATCCTAAGGCAACTAGAAAGACAACTTAATAGTTGTGCACGGAACCTGTATTACGTGTTTGGATTTGTCGAGCGGGCGAGTAGCTTCCCCACCAGTGCATTCAATGTACTGATAATCTACCAGTTTGTATGCAGGGTGCGGGAGAACCTCGTTCGGTGCGGATGCCTCCTTCGTGCGTGCTAAGGCCAGGAGTTCCCTCTGAAGCCTTGCAACGGTGCATCCGGAACAGAAGCACATATACAAGACATAATGTTGGAACATAGTCCGAACTTGCCTGAACATCGCCTCTACAATTATTCCACAATTGTAGCCACTTGGCACGCTTTTACTGTTTGAGAGAGAGAGACTTGAGCGACTTGTAATCTCGGCTATACGCCGCCTGTAACACTTGTTTATATCAATAAAAGAGCTTGCTTTACTTCAACTTGTGTTTCAATGCTTCCGCGATATTGTCAACTCAGTGAACCTGTTACCGATCGCCTATGCGTTCATGACTCCGCTGCACTCGGACAATCTGTGTGACTCTGTAGCTTAGAACTCTTGCCGCCAGCCAATGAACCATGGCCTTGCACGGGCGTGGATCACGCTCGTGCGGCATCACGCCTGGATGGGTCAAGCGATCGTTCCGCAGGAGCGCTGGCGAGGGTGATTCCCGCCTAGCGGGAACGGCCGAAATAGCCTGCGGGAGATCGGGGCGTGACAGTGCAAGTGGGGCCCGCGGGTTGAGTTGGGGTGGTTTGGTTTGGTTGGTTTGGTTTGATTTGGTTTGTTTAATGAGTTTTTTTAATTAGTTATGTTTTGATTTATTTTTTTTAGTTTTCTTTATTTAGTTTTGTTTTGGATTTTGATTTTTTTATTTAGTTTTGTATTGGATTTTGATTTTTTTTTATTTAGTTTAGTTTTGGATTTGAAATTTGGATTTTGGTTTGATTTTGCGCGCGTGACATCCTCCGACCCCGACTTTGCGGTGACGTTTCTCCTCCGTCGCTCAACCAAATTCTAATCTTTCTTCGTCGGTACGTTCACAACCCTACCCTCTTTAATCTCCTTCAAGTATTTTAATTTTAAACGGATTATTTTAAGAGAGAATCGAATCGAATTGAAAGTTGGACGAAAACCCATTTTTCAAAACTGTCATATTTCAGTCCAGCTACTCTTGTCCACGTCCAGTTTTCTACCAACTCGATTAATGTTTTACAAATCCACTTGAATAAACTTTTAGAAAACATAACCAAGTTTAGAACTCATCTTTTAGTTTATTTTTATTTGTCCCCAAATTCTGTAAAATTAACTTCCAAAATCAAGAAAAATCTATTTTCAAAACTCCAAAAAAATTCGATACGGGGTGCGTCCCGCAAAACGAGACGACTTCATCACGTGAGGGTTACACCGAAAGGCGCGTATCGTCAACGCGGACGTGTGGAATTTCGTAAAACTTGATTTGGATGTGCGTGCACACCGAAATCAACGCGTATCCGTCGAAAAATATCGTATCGACATGTTCTGACACTTGTCATAACTTCGTGTGTGCTTGTCGTTTCGTAACTAAACTTGCGTCATCGGATTCGCAGTGTTACGCTGGTCCTGTGGCCCAAGTTTGGTTCGATTCTGAGAATGTTGACGAAACACCGTTTAAAGGACAAAAAAATACTAGTTTTTTTTTCTTTATTTTGTTTTTTTTTTTCTTATCAAACATTGCAAAAAGAAAAAAATTCTTTACAATTTTCTAAAAAAATCAAACCGTTTCTTAAATTTTTTTTAAATTTTTTTTTACAATTAATTTATTTAAATTTTATTTCGTTAAAGTAAACTTTCTTAAACCAAATTTCAAAACTAAACTAAATCAAAAAAATCAAAATCCAAAACAAAACTAAATAGAAACAAACTAAATAAATAAAAAAAAAAACATAACTAATTAAAAAAAACTAATAAAACAAACAAAAACCAACCAAACCAAACCACCTCAATCCAACCACGGGCCCCACAGGGCCAATTTTCGCTAACACTGTTGGCCGAACAGTGTTGGCAAAAATTGGCCATGTAGGGTCCACATTTGTTTTGTTTTTTTTTGCCTACGTGTTCATTATGTTGTGTTTTCCGCCAACTGAGTGACTGTCGTTATTTTTAATTTTAGTAAACTTGTTTCGTTTGCATTAATTTAATATAATTTAATTTTGCTACAGTAAATTTTTTGAACCTAATATAGTCACACTAGGACATGGGAGACAATTTAGACAAAAGTTTAATATAGTCACACTAGGACATGGGAGACAATATAGACAAAAATTTGTAAAAATATATTTGAATTTATAGTTCCAAGTCTTCCATAGGAGATCTTCAATATATATGAAAAAAAAAACTAGTGCGAATGTTGTTGCAAGCAATATAATAACTGCAACAAATGATGTAGCAAATGAATAGTTAATACAGCTTTTGTTGTAGTAGGTGACACGATGAAATAAACATTCAAATTGATGTAAATGCAACAATAATAGTATCAACAGGCAACCAAACAACCCCGAGGGTGCCAGGCTTCTGCACAAGGCCAGTTTAGTCGAAGCTAATTTTGGTTGTTCTTTGATCTGGTCTCTCTTATAGGGTCATCCGTAAATTCTATCTCTTGTATGTCACGCCGGACCTAGAAGGGTGTCCTAAGTAAGGATGGTTTGCTCAATTCCGAAATCTTGTCGGACTTACTCACCATTGTCGGACTTACTCACCCTGCTTCTGCACTAGGCGTGTAAGGCTGGATTCTGTACTAATTACCTTGGCAATAACAGTCCATCTAGCTTAAATATATATATCAATAGCTCATGCATGTTGCCGTGTGGAAGAAGAGACCAAATATACCAAGAAAGTCAATTTATTTAAGCTTAAATATATATCAATAGCTCATGCATGTTGCCGTGTGGAAGAAGAGACCAAATATACCAAGAAAGTTGATTTATTTGTCTTTTTTTTCCCTCGTATTACCGTTGCAACATAGTTTGTCTGCTTTATTTTGAAAACCTCTGCCTCTCCAGTAGGAGGGGACGAATGGCCTTAAACTGCATTCACAAATGCATGAAATTTCCATACAAAAACTTTTTGTACTGAAAAGTTTGCGACTATTCTTCAGAAAGTACGAAATTTTAAAGGATAGATAATGATGGGCTCTCCCTGGCTAACGCAACATACAGCATCAATCGTGGAGAAGCAAAACCTCAACAAAATATCCGTCTACTATGTATGTGATGTGATAGTTTGATAAAAGATTATTTATACTAACTTTTTCCTATATTTTATATTTATTACACGAAAATCCCTTATTTTAAAAATAATTACACAAATCCTCTATATTTTGTTTTATTTTCAAAATAAGAATGGTTAGTATAATAATCCTTTACATAAAACATAGAAAAAATAATTACACAAATCCTCTATATTTTATGTTTTGTTTTCAAAATAAGAATGGTTAGTACAATAATCCTTTACATAAAATATAGGAGAGGTCCGTATAATTATTTTTAAAATAAAAGAGATCCGTACAATGAACATAAAACATAGGTTAGTGTAAATAACCCTTTGATAAAGGAAGTATAGCGGCAGGCAGTTAATATACTGCGCAATCTAAACCCAAGCTTGGTGATCCTTCTGTAAGGAACAAATATCAGCCACCACCAAGGTTACGGTAATGGTGAATAGTTCGGGTGACCAAATACTTTTGCTTCTCGATCAACTCGAAACAAATGAATCGAAGATAGGTTGAAGGGTGCAACCCAAAACAAATGACATAAATAGAGGAAAAGTATTGGGAGAAAACAATCACAGATGCAGAACATGAGTAAGAATCTCTGGAATATATTGTGGTTTATTTATTTCAAAAGTTACTCCAATATATAAGAGCCTCAGCTTGGATGAAGAATTTCCCCAAAGCAAGAAGAAAAAAACTTTGAAGTTTGAGGTGTGCTACAACAAGTGCACCTTCAAACAATCTGCCAAACGAAATCGTCACCTAAAGGATAGTAAAATGCCTCCTAATTGATCAATCCACGTTGTTTGAAGACCTCATGCATGGCTGTTCCCATCTTGGCTGGGGACTCGACTACTGTGACTCCTGCCGCTCTGAGGGTTTTAATCTTGTCCTGTGCTGTGCCCTTCCCACCTGACACAATTGCTGCACCAAGCCAAAAAGAATACGTAAGTTTATGCTGCAATTCTAATGATCAACTTTCATGCATAACAGGTTTGATTTGGGAATGATGGTGTATTCTAAGGTGGAATTTGAAAGGGTTGGTATTTGCTGAAAATATCACAAACAAAGACCAGCATGTAATATTTGTTAGTGGGCTATACTTGTACATAAGTTGACTAAAAAGATCAAAAACTATTTGATTTATCAAGTAAATTGCAACAGAGCTTCAATGTGACTACAAACATACTACAAACTATTTCAATATTCGAGTAATTTCCAAGTGAAATTAATTGCAGGATGGAAACATTTTCTTTCCTCTGGGATTCTTCGTATTTCCTTACAAGATGGTCATACAAACAAATAAATTAAAGGAAGCAACTGCTTGGAAGTTGGAACCTGAATGGGTTTCATATTCCAAATGACATGAATAAGGAGTAATATATACCTATGGCATTTCATATCAAAATGTCGACAGACCACTCCCCAATGAAAAGGTTCCCTCAAAGGATTAAAAAAATAGTGGGTATTCACCATGATATCAAAACACTTGTAGATCAGCAAAAAAAAACTGAAGATAGAAACTATTAGGTGACCAGCAACTGTTATTGATCTAGAAAGCCTTTTTCCTTGAGTTCTTGGCTAACAAGGACCCAAATACCAACATTTTGTAAGAAATAATGAAATGTTTTTCATATGCGAATCTCCAAAATGCAATTATATGTGGAAAAAAAGTAAGGGGAAATTTGATTATATTGTTACTGAAAAGAATTTGATTGCTTGGAATCAGATGATCTTCAACATGCAGTAGCATTAATCTGTGTAAAAAATCCAAAATGACTTTCAGTGATGACTAGCAAAATCCAACGAGCAACAATTTCAAATAATCAAATTTAGTCATTTAACTCTTAATATTGCTTATAGTTGCAGATTCAGTGGTCCTTTGACAATTGCCTCCATAGTCTGCTTCTGGACTCAACCAAGCTTTGTTGCTAACAAAATTGGGTTACAAGATTTAAAAGTCCAGTTGAATCCTAGAACTACATAGCAATACATTCAAACCCTTAAGAAGAAATCTTTGTATCTCCTTCCCGGACCCACGGATGTCAAATCACTTTCCAACTTCGAAAGCAACACATTTCAAGACTCGTGCTCTAGATTATAATTACCTTACTTTTACTGATAAAGGCCAGTACACTAATCAGTGATTAAAGATTTTCCAGAAAAGAATGAAGTGTTTAAAATATAAAAGATCGAGTTGAGATCACAAATACTTGTATCCAAGATTCCAAATCCAAGTTTTAACTAGCACAAAAACTAAAGAAACAAGATCAAGTGCAACCTAAAAGGCTAAAACAAAACCTACATGTCAATACAAAAAACATCTATTCCCAAATTTTCGAGTATTTCATAGATGAGATTTGAACCTGGTTCATCTGGGTGTAATGCCAACTGAAACCCTAACCTTTTTTTATTACTAAACCCTTAATTTAGATAAATAAACCCTTTGAGCAACATCCTTTCAAGATTTAAAAAACAATTTGTTAGTCTTTTATTTCTGTAAATGAACATTAACTGCACAATATTGCTACTTGCATCTTATCTATAATTTGCGAAGTAAACTGGAAGAGGGTAAGTTGCAATTAAAACGTTTGCAGCAGGATATTTTAACATACCTCCAGCATGACCCATTCGCCGTCCTGGTGGTGCTGTAAGTCCAGCTATAAATGCAACAATAGGCTTCTGTGTTCCACTTTCCTGTTCCATTTATAAAAAGAATAATGCAAATTAGAATAGCTGCCAAGTTGACTAATTTACTGTAAAGTTCTGAGATGAATGGTCATTCCTAATAAGTGACATAACCAATCAGGACATAAAACTGATTCAATCAGTAAAGTGACCAATGAATGTCCTTTGACACTCATAAATAGTAATACATACCAACACTAGAAAGGGCGGAGATAAGATAATAAACTTTTTATGTTCCTATTAATGCACGTTTCATAAATTATGAAGAGCATTGAAACAAAAATCCCAACATGGAGTAATCCAGAATGTCTAAGTATAGAACAATGTTGAACTTGGATTCCACAAAAGAGTTTTTAAGTATTTCAGACGAAGAAACATGTAGATGTAGGCAATGATCGGAAAGAAGCCTGATTAAGAACATGAACAGGAGGATCCTCAGAATCTAGGTGTTATGTGGAATTCCTGACAAAGCTTCAAATAGTTACGTGCGCGCAACAACGGTATCTAACATTCAAATAGTGTGTGCAACTGACCTGGATTAAAGCAGCAGCGTCCTCTTCTGCAGTTCCTCCAATTTCTCCTATAAGAACAATACCTGAAATGTAAATGATATTAGCAGCAGCTTCTAAATTTTTGAATATATCCAAGACTTAAATAATATCTCAGTGTTCGCGACAATAAAGAGCCAGATGAGAAAATAAATTGAAACGAAAGGAACATAGTGATGATCCATATAATTGTAATAGCAGACAATTGGGTAAAAGGAAATGTTGTGCTTGAACTGAAGACAAAATGTATGAACAGAAAAAGTACACCTGTACCATTAGAATATAGATGTTGCAGTTATAAGAGAAAGAAACAGAATAAATCTACAAATAAATAAACATGATTGTAATATAAAGAATAACCAACCCAAAATTTTGGCTACAAAGAGTATAAATTTAAAAGGTAAATAATTTCATGAAATCAAGGAAGAAACAAAAGTACATTGTTATATTGTATCTTATTTTTGGTATGAACTAACACATGCCCTTGAAAAGATACTCGTCTTACAAATGGTAGCACACAAGTTTGGATGTTCATGTTTGGCCCTCGCCGCCTAGGCATTTTGCAACTCAGATGTCTCTGACTCCAGTTGCATAGCTACCCAACTTATAACACCCATTAAACAATAATTCAAGCAAATAAGTTGTATAGGTAAAAGAAATAAGGGTAAAAGTCATCCTGCTTAAGAACTAAACAGAGCTTAAGCAGCTTGAGTACTTGAATCTTTCTAAACTTGGTGGTAGAAGGAAGAATAAAAGGTAAAATAGATGTCGATGCAGCAACTCAACACTACCTATTGTCTTATAGCATTCACCACCAGCCAATTGCCCTTGAGTGGCTGTTGATCTTCTCCTTTTTCTACCCCATGTCTGGTTCTTTCTCCACTTCCACCCTCATTAGAGTTTCTATTTCCCTCCTCACAATAAACCTTCCTATTTCCACTTCTCTTTCCTCTTATGATGGGCTGTGTGTGAGTTACAATTGATGTAAACAAGGATCTTATTGGGTTCATGATGGTGGCAAAACTTTCCCTAAGATCTCCAGGCAGTCACAGGCTGGCTAAAGCCAAAAACCTAACAGATAAAGGAGCCCCCCTTGGTGAAATCCCTCAACTCCTCGAGAAGGAAAAAAAGAAAAAGAAAAAGAAAAAGAAAAAGAAAAAACATAAGCTCAGCTCAACGCAGGGCGTGCCTAACGTCTTATAAAAGACAGTTCCTTTACCAGCCCAAGGTTGTGTTAGCCCTTCGGACTTATTTCAACTTGAACATGAATTTTCAGCACATTTTGACAATGTCTTATTATTATTATTATAAATGTAAAATAAGAATGTTAGGAACAAGAATATGGGAAGAGTCTTAATTAGGGCTCAGTTAACCAAATCTCCCTAATTTCCTCTTTTAAGAATCATAGATATCAATGTCAGTCCGAGTCCAAATTTTCAGCAATTAAGAATAAAACTCTAGCATAAAAGTAAGGTCCTGAAGATAAACTCAATTTCCAGCAATACAACAGAATTTCCAGTATTAGACTACTGAGTTCCGGCGAAATGATATCAGGCGATAAGATAAACCCAATCGAATGAAGTTGAGACTCTAGGGTTTGATAAAGTTAGTCCTTAAATAAAAAAAAGCTTATGAGGAACGATTCAAGGAAGATAATTTGGAGATTGAGCAAAAGACAAAACAAGAGCAAAGGAAAGGAAAGGAAAGCAAAGAGAACTATTATTCTCTCCGAACAGCCTCTCAAGGAAGTTGTGATTCTTTTTCTGTGCTCCAAATTTTTGGGAGGACAATGATGCTTGCATGGTTTATAATCTCCCATATCTGGCTGATCATGCAAGATATTGTAACACAATCAGGGAACCTCCATAAAAGATTCAGTTACTTCCACACCAAGTCCACCTATTTAGAGTTATGCAATCAAGTTTCAACCCCCATATTGGCTGAATTTGCAAAAGGAACTGTACAGCCACCAACCTGAAAACAAACTGGAATTACAGTTGGCCAAATCAACCTGAACGGACAGATCACCCTGACCCAACCCGAAAAGATAGTATATAGATTATATATAGCCCCATGAACTATTTTGAGTCCCATCATTTTTAATTAGTTGCTCATTCTGTGAACTATTTTGCAGATTTAGCTTAGGAATTGCTAAGTGACTTGGAAACTGGGACGAGCATGATATGATATAAATTTGAGTTTTAATTGTTACAAATAATTGGAGAAAAAGAAAAGAAATATATGTTATATCGATCAACTTAAATCTTAACTCGACTTCATCCGAACCAACTCAAATTCACTGTCTTAAGACTCGAGGCTCGAGCATGGTTGGATTTGACAATGTCCAACTAAAAGCCGGGTTAGGTTGCATGGGTTGGAGTTCGTACAGGCTGGTTTAGGCTTGTGTACACTCTCAACCCGACACACCAGACTTAAACACCTAATAAGCATCCAACTTTAACAAATATCTACCAAAATACAAATTTGACAATATTACATGTGTTCACTGTTACAAAAGCAGAAAGGATAATGACCTAGGTTCTTGGCTAGTGGTTAGATGGACCTAAGGGCACATTATGCTTTATATGCGAAAAAAACCAGTAAAGAAAGAATAAGAACTAGGTAAGGTGCGCAAGACACAAGTAGAATAACAAGGAAAAGAAAAGGATACTTTTAGATATAGATTCCTTAAAAAAGTATGATCATAGTTTTAATGTTTTGCCCTGAAGCAATGAACCTGATCATAGTTTTAATGTTTTGCCCTGAAGCAATCAACCTGCAAACTATGTAACTCCCATTCATATATTCTTATATTTACTTCTAAAAATATGGCAAATTACGTAATTGTAAAAAAAATCATATATTTAATTATCGCAACTTCCATTACTGCAGAACATTGGGTTATTCAAGTTCTGATAGTGTTAAGTATGCTTTTGAAGTGCATTCAGGCCACTTACATCAAGGGACTTCACTAGACTCCTACATTCTCCTAACTTATGATGAATAAATCTATCATTATTAATATGCAAATGAAAATTATTGTTCTTTCATCAAAACTTTGAATTGTCCCCAAATACATTCCCTAAATTCTTCAACCTCTTAAAACCAATTACAGCCAGGTTTTAAAAGTTGTATCCTACTGTTTCAAATTAAATATTAATCACAAGTTAACTATGATAGACAGATATCCTGTATCCAGCATTACCCTTCATGAAACAGTTTTAACATTGGAATTTTTAAAATTCAATACTTATGCCTAGTGAAATAACAGCAATATCTTGATGCTTCCTGCCCATCCATGTTAAGATCTAGAGTCTATAGACCTTGAAGCAAGTAACCAACTTACAGCACCACTTTCTTCACTTAGCCAAAAGAACTAAATCTCTATATATGAATGTATACAACTAACACCCAGAAGAAACAAAAAAAAAAATGTCTTTAATTAATAGATACAAATAATACAGAAAATAATTCAGTATTTGTACACTTCAATCATACAAAGATATACAAGGCAGAAGCATAACTCTGATGCATGCGCACAACTTACCTTCAGTTTGCGGATCTTCGAGGAACTTCTTCATGCAGTCAACAAAGTTTGTCCCGTTGAAGGGGTCACCACCAATACCAACGACGGTTGACTGCCCCAGACCAACACCACTTGTTTGAAAAACCTGCAAGCAAAACATATAATCAACCAATGTAAGAGGTCTCACTTAATGTTAAGCACATTAAAAGCAAATTTGACTCGTACCGCTTCATATGTCAAGGTCCCTGATCTAGATACAATCCCTATTCTCCCTGGCTTATGGATATACCCTGGCATTATTCCAATTTTACATTCTCCAGGCTTGATGATGCCAGGACAGTTCGGTCCAATCAACCGAGTTTTTGATTGCTTATTAAGAGCAGCCTTCACCTTAACCTGATAAAAATAATAATTTGATTGGCTACTCATAAGAGAGACGTCATAGGCATGAAAATATATTATGAAAACCTCAAACACAGAATAAATGCAGAAAAAAACTCATAATATATATGCAATCACGCACCAAAGTGTTGTAATGATGACAATAAGAGCCAGATGAATACATAACAGATGATCAAGATAACGACCTGATACTTTGAAATATAAAAATGCCAAGACAAGAACAGGAGTGGACAGTGAACCAACACCATGTGAGTTTGTTAAGATCAAGGCCAAAGGCGTATGGATAGGTAAAACAAACTCATACTAGATTAGTGAGCTAACCAAAAAAACAAACAAATCCTATCCATGATAAATGCATTAAAGTATTTTGCATAAGATAGAATTAGCACATGATTCTCAATATCCTTTCCAGTTTCCAGGCATCATGACTTTAAACACGATAGATCCGTCTATGCTACAGAGACGAAGGAATTATCATTAAGTTTATAAACATTTGCAGAAGAAAAGGGACAGGGTAATACAACCATAATCAATAAGCACTAAGATTAACACAAACCGCCTGCAAATAAATCAAAACCATGCTTCTATTAGCATTAAATTGGAAATATTACAACAGAGGCTCAAGGTAACTTTCTTAGAGGATGATTGGACACTGACTTCTTAGCAACACGGCCTTGAGATCTCTAGGAGAAAGGAAAACCGCAATGAAAGATTACATAAAAGTGGATTTTTGTTGTATGCAAGAAGGATCCTCTCTCTCCACTCTGGGATCTTTATATCTCTCATCAATTAACCATATTCCAGCAGATACAAATTCTTCATTTATGTGATTGTGTCCCATGTTGACAGTAGAGACAAATCATGTTTCCTCTTTTCATGTGCACAAAGCAGATGTTTATCTGCACGATCTTGTGTTTTCCTGGCCTTTCTGCTCAAAAGCTCATTATGTGTCTCAGCAATCTCCTTATCCATTGTCATGACTCCTTCGGCTAAACACTTGTCCAGTCATACACCATAAAATGAGTTTGGCATAACACTTTTCTGGACATACACACTTAATATTGGCTAGTTTCACATATGTTTCCACACAGCAGTTCATGTTCGTCCTTCCTTTATTTGGACTACACCTCACTAAAGATAGCTGTACCTCACTAAAGATGTCTGTCTATGAATGTTAAGCTGTGAAAACTAAAGAAGTTTGTACGTAAAAAGGCATACATTACTCCTCATAAATGCAGTTGCCATGTGAAGCCAACTTGCCACCAGCATGCTTGAGAAGTGGGACGAAAGATCCAAAGTTTAGAGGCCCAGGGGCACATAGATGACATTAAAATTTCACAAACCGGCGGGTCTCTTGCAGCAACATCTGCAGCATAGCAGATCTCTTGCAAGTCAATTGACCAGCTTGCCCAGGCAATCGAGCAGATTGGGTAGGGTCAGTAGCCTAACTTGATACAAATTGGTTAGCAGATTTCTCTTTTGTATGTTATCCAAGTTGGTTCAAGTTATACCTTGGTATCTGGTTGGTGTATATAAATACTTGCAGCAACATTCTGCAGCAAAATGTTGCAAGTCACGCAACAAGCTTGACCAGGCAATCGAGCATATTGTGTAGGGTCAATAGCCTAACTTGATACAAATTGGGTTAGAAGATTTCTCTTTTATATGTTATCCTGGTTGGTTCAAGTTATAGCTTTGGGATATATAGTCCTCCCTTTATTAGGTTTTTGGAATATAAAGTTCCTTCTTTATTGTTTTAGAAATATATGACTAGTTTTAGTTTTGCAACTTTCCTCACAAGTTTATTCAACAAAATTGTTTATGCTCATAGTTTGTGCTACTCTGCTGGCAGTCTATTTCAGGCCTGCACGAACGAAAGGCTAGAGCCCCTTTCTTGGGCATTTGTTCAAGATTTGTACATGCGACTTGGGAGCGGACAAGAGTACTGTCCTCCAAATGGCTTATGATTACTTCACTATTTATATCGTTCACATAGGTGCCGAAATTGCTAACGCCGTCTCCAATCTCGTATCACTGTTGCCAATACTTTCTTTCCTGGAAAGATGGCAGAAGTACCCACCATGAGTGTAGTGCCCCGCTCCGCGTTGGCACTATGTACAAGAGATATCGCTTTGCTGGCTCGAACGGGAAGCCTTCTCGAAGAGTTTCCGATCGAAACACAAGACAACTGATCTAGGTGAGTGGGCAGAACTTCATTCTCTGATTCTTGCACGTCTTAATAATGAATCTGAGTTTTTTTAATACTTGTTTGCTTAGTTGATAATGTTCACATGAGAATGATAGAACGAGAACATGCATGCTTAACTAGAGAACTTGTAGTGCTTGTCTAAATAGAGAACTATTGCCATGCTAATATAGAAAAGAATGTTGCATGCTTAGAACACTGACACAGCTATCGAACGGACTATTGTCATGCTAATAAGAAGAGTAAAAGATTTGCTTGAACTTGTGAATACATCGTATGCTAAAGATAGAGTAGAACTACATGCTTAGTTAAAGAGTTAAAGAGATTGAAGAACAGGGTCATGTCTGTTTTAATATATATTGCTTGCATGTTTTCTTTATCGCTTTAAAAGATAGAACTATTTGAAATGCTTGAACTGAAACAAGAGATGGCGGCCTATCCGCATAAAGAAGAGATAGGGGCTTGTCCGCACAGATAAAAGAACTATCGTCATGCTTGTTAAATAGAAGATCAGTTCGTGTTTTCTTGTTATTGTGTAAAGATAGATTGAATGAAAAGTTTGTATTGTCACGATGTGTTATGCTTTGCTTGTTATCGAGAAGATGGGAGACTAATAGTGCGCCCTGAGGTGCAATCCTTCGGGATCTCGGGGGTGTGGCTATTAGAATGGAGGATGGAGGTAAATGACAAGTTTGGAGACTAATAGTGCGCCCTGAGGTGCAGTCCTTCGGGATCTCGAGGGGGTGACTATTAGAATGGTGGATGGAGGCTACTGACGGGGTGAGACTAATAGTTCATCCTGAGGGTGTGGCTATTAGAAAGGAGGCAGTGCTTCTGATAGGAAGAGAAGAGTTAGAGAAGTTAGCTTGTTCATGGAGATAGCTACATATCATGTAGTTAGGGTGCATGCTAGGCTAGCCTTCTTGCATACCTAACTATTTGATGCTGGGGCAATCTGGGATAGAGCATATATGTTATGTGTAAATTGTGGTTAACCTGTATGTCTGCTGCATGAATAACCGTTCGACAAGGGGTAAGAATCACTAAATAAGTGATATGTTGATTTTGCTTATTGTCTTGCATCGCACCTAGACTTGCATGCTTGCTAGAATATGATGATCATCTTGTAGTATAAAAATAATAGTCAACTAGATGCTGCATTGTCCCTAGAGTCTTTGAGTATAGCTCACGAGACAAGCTGCGCACACTCTGATAGTATAAGGATCGGCACATCGTGCTTGAAGTGCATGCCTCGTATGCTTAGTTGTATTGAACTGAACTCTGATTTCAAAGATGTTTCCAAAAGAAGTAATATGACTATGCTCATGTACACATGAAATGAATCTAGGTAAAAACTAGAAAGATCACTAGTAATGTAATATTTTATCACATGCTTACTTAGTGTTGGTTTTAGTGATTGTTGCTTCTGTTCGTTGATTTTATACTCACCAATACTTTTCCCAAAGTACTGACCCCCCACTAGTTTGCTTGTTCGCAGGTACTGGATCGTCCGAAGAAGCGATAGCATATCCTCATCCTCAGGACCCGTAAATCTGGTGTCGATGTCTTAAGCCGTATCGAATTGTTTTGAGTTGCTTTGGTATAAAGGAATGTAATGTATGGAACGATGTCATTATAATCGAGAGAGAGAGAGAACTTGAACGAATTGTAATCTCGGTCAAGCGTCGCTTGTAATACATCTTGAATATCAATAAAGAGAGATTGTTTCCTTAGGCCATTATGTTCTTTACTTTTCTGCAATATTGTGCCGCTACTTCCTTCTTGAATAGCTTACTTGTCCTTGTTCAAAGCTTTGGCCTTGTGCAAGCACAACTTAGGCTTCCACGACATCACGCCCATGCGAGGACGATCGGTTCCGCAAGGCGCTAAGCGAGGACGATCGTCCCTTGCGGGAATCGGGACATGACAATGACCAGATCTGCACCTTAATCTAAGAGGAAGCGACTTGTCACTGCACTTTCAATTACTATTCTACCTCGAGCTCAAGATCAAGATCCCTGCTGAATCCAAATCAAGGTCTGAATGCTATAAACATCTAAGCTACCAGCAAAACACCGCGAACCCTTCAGGTGCCCCTAGAGAAATTTCCACTACTAAAGGTCACCAACAAAACCAAAAGGATGAACAACCTCTAACCACCCAACTTTAAGAGATGAAATCAAGCAAAAAAAAATTGAGTTTCTTTACCTCCTAAGGTAAGCTTTTATCTCAGTAGTTCTTTAAAAAAAAATCATTGCTAGCTTCTTGATTGTCTCTAACTGCTCTTCCAGGTACTCATAAATCGCCATGTTTCCACTTGGTCTCTTATCTCAATCCTATCTGTGCTTGACCAAGGATGCACACCACATGGAATGACAACTTAAATAGAAGAATGTGTGCCCAATTTTTCCCCAATTGACTTTGGTGGAGGTTTGGGAGTCGTGAGCTGCATTCAGATCGACTTTCATGGAGTTTTGAAATTATCTGATTTGTGAGAGAAGTTTATAGGGATAGGCATGTTTCTCTGTCCCTTTTATAATTGTGTTGTACTGTTGTTGCTGGTCAAGAATTCAACAGGTTTCCTAACGAATGAGAACAGTCCAATAAATGAACTTAAAACTTGAATTTGGAGCTTCTAAAGGAACCATCCATGAAGGTATGAACCTCTTTCAGTCAGAGGTGTTTTGAAGGATTAGGGTGGGAACATATCATGTGTTTCAATCCACTTGGTCAAGAATCTAACGATAATATTAAAGGATGAAAGACCTATGAGGAGAATAAAGATGGAAGAATGGTTCTAAGATCAGAATTGTACAGTAATTTAGGTATGGATTTCTTTCGATATCTTCTTTCTAATATTTCTTACCGTCCCATTTTCTTTCACCGCTGAGCAGAGGTGATCCAGCATGGCCTTCCATTCACCATGTGTAGTGTCCCATTTTTGTTGCAGAACACGGTGTAGGCTAGTGGCCAGAATGGTCGAATTGGAATCAGATAATGGAGAAATCTCGGGACAAGTGAATTGAGACCATTTCCTCTTTGTGGATTATAATCTTTAGAATTGTGCCATATATGGTGAATAGTGTCTTTGGGAATGAATTATATATAAGAATCTCTTTGGGAACATTTTCACAGTTCGGTTTTCGTTGTGGCTTTCGTTGTTGGTTTAATGATACGTTTGCGTGGATGTGTTTCGAAGAATGTTTTCATTGCTTGCTTTCATTGTCTTCGCATTCATACCAAATTTCTGCGAGAAAGAGCTATGCAGTTAATAACGGTTTTTTCATGATAACGGTCTAGTAGAGTTATAGATATATCACTGATATATCGGTTTTATAACGGTAAATATCGGTTTGCATTTTTAACACAATTTTTATATATGAACAATACACTTAATAGTTTTCTATTATAAAATATGCAGAAAGTATACATATCGTCGAGAAATCCAAGAGATCCAAGATAAAGGAGATCACTTGAGGAATTACGTCTCTGAATAAGTTTGATGCATGAAGATTTTGCTGGCAGAAGATATAATCTCCATTCTCCATTGATGTGAATGTCATATCATTTAATATCGATTTTTTTGTAGCAAAATCAAAACTGTGAGAAATCGGTTTTTCTGTAAACCGATATTTCCAACAATATCGACCATATCGGCCGATAATATCGGTTCCGATATTTCTGCAAAAAAAATATCGATCCAGGACCGATACCATTATATATCGGTTATATAACCGATATATAACCGTTTTTGACTGCTTAGAGAAAGATAATAAGAGTTCTGAATCGTTGTTGGTGCAAATGCAGGTGAACAAGTAGGTGAAGCCTGACTGTCGCGTGGAAGATCTTTCTCTCGGCAATTCACCAACTATGAGTGGCTTTGGTCCTTCGATCCTTAATCTGCATGCTTAATGAAATGATTACTTTGTTATTGCATAGTGTTCTGATTCATGATACCTAACAAGAATCACAAAAGATAAGTAATCATATTGTTGTAACATGCTGTAAAAGAAAGATGGAATTATTGTGTTGTTGTATCAAATGTTGGGACCATTGAGTCGTCATTTATGGTAAGTCCCTCGATTGGACACTAAGTATTTCGAGCTACGAGTTGAAGTAATATTGTAAGATAGATGAGAATTGTGGCATATTTATCAAGTTTACCATATCATGGATGGTATGTTCTTTTATAGTTGAAGTTGCATATGCATGCATGGTCATGGACAACTTGTGTACAAGGTTTGGTTCCTCGAACGTTACTCCAGGGGAGCCACTTCGGCCTAGGAGGAATAAAGATAGTGATGAAGTACTAGCATCGGAATTTCGAGACCTTCAGTAGGGCTAGATACATGCACTGTAAGGGACGTAGTAATTCTACTGATAGTCGAGATGACTGGAGGCCAATGACCTTCATATAGACACGTAGCATAGCTAATGATGTTTTATGCAGGCAGAGTAAGTTATTACTCATTTACAGGAAATGACAAATAATCGTAGGTAAGAATCATTGATTGGTGAAAGTCATAATGTTTCCTTTATGTTTCTTCATAATTTTTCCTTTATGTTTCTATCATACATGAATTGTTAATTGGCCCATAAACGACAGAACAAAATCACTTTTAATAGTGTTACTCTTACATTATTTACAGTGTTGATTTTAGGTGAGATTAGTTACGGTAGTTCACCAGTACACGGCAATGTAGTGAATCGGGGGTGTGACAATGTATGTGTATCATAATTGTTATAGTAGTCTCCTTTGCATTTGAATACTTGATTGTGCACGGTATTCATGCTCTTGTCAAGAACTTGTCTTAAATTCCATCTACTTATAAATAAAGGCCAAACTCTAGCAAAAAGAAAATAAGTGCCTGAGACTGCTAATTAGCACAGTTTCTATATAATGTAGTTTGGTAAGGTACTAACTGAACAAATGCATAAAAAATGAAGAAGAAATAGGTAATAAGTCAAGATATTAGAAGTGGGAGTGCAGGTGGACTGTGCACAGATCTGCTTACCATGTCATGCTGTGGGATTCCCTCTGTAATACATACGACAAGATCTAATTCAGCTTCCATTGCCTCCATAATCGCAGCTGCAGCAAATGGTGGCGGGACATAAATAACTGATGCATTAGCTTTTGTCTCAGCCTTTGCTTCTGCAACGGTGTTAAAGACTGGAAGTCCAAGGTGCTCGGTTCCACCTTTCTTAGGTGTCACTCCACCAACCTGTCACAAGCAATGATCAAATTTTATTATAATACCACCACCCTTCCAGGAACAACTAGAACCTTGTATCAAGCTTAGTAACTGGAAACTTTTCACACTTTCACAAGAAATTGTACTGGCAGAAAACACCACCTAAATAGTTCTGAAGAAAAGAGAGGAAAAAAAACAGAGACTGCCTATAGTTCAGATTTTCCAAGTACTTAGTGCATCTTCATCAGTATCTAAAATTGTCTTCGTGAGCATAAAGTTCAGTAATGTCAGTGATAATCTCATGAATAATGTGAAGGCAACCCTAGAGGGGGGGGGAGGGGAGTGAATAGGATTTTAAGACTAATTAGCACAATAAAGGAGAATAATAAGCAATCAAATAGTAAAATGCTCAGAAATCAAACGCTCGATGTATCACGTCCTCCATGAGGCACTCCAGTTCTGAAACTCTCTTCAGCTTTAATCCGCTATTGAAAATAGTTTTACAACCAATAGTTTTGATTCGACGAACTCCCTAAATTCAAACACACGAGCTTTGATACGAAAAGTTCGCCGACTTCAGCCTCTTATAGTAGAGATGGTGATCTTCTGACAAGTAAAGGTCTAAATTTACAACTCGAAACAAATCTAGCACAAGGAGCAATGGCAATCGAAAGCTGCTATATTTGTGGAGAGGTTTGGTATAGATAGGTGAAATTTTAAGGCTCAAGAAGTTAATGAGAGCTAGCAATTGCCTTTATATCAAGACAAAATGCAAGACAAAATGCAAGGTTCATAGTATCGGAATCGGTACCGGGCCATTCCTATGAGTAACGGGATCTGCGGTATCGACAATATCAGCATTTCGGATCGAAGTATCAAACTTTTTGGTATCAGAAAACAAATAATTATTAATAAATTAATAATATTTTAGAAAATATATTTTATACATTTAGGTATAATTTTAAGTATTTCCAGTATTGTTTCGTAGTAGTTTTGAAATCGAATGAAATAGTAGTCACACTTGCCGATTGATTGGTCTTTTTCGTTCAATTTTCTTTACCGAATTGATCAGAAAAGAGACCCCCAATGTCAGTATCGGGTATCGGTCGGTATCGGATTGGGACATACCAAACCGTAACAATATCGGCCGTATGAGATCGATATCGGCCAATACTGCAAACTATTGACAAATGGATACTCATAATAGGGTCGCTACTTTCAGCATTATATTGCCAATATATTGTTGCAATAATGACGACTCTATTTTATAGTCGTTACAGCAATTAATGCAGAGGGAGAAAAGCAGAAGCAATATACTAATTACTAGCAATATACTGCCAACACTGTGCCAGTATCATGACGAACAAAAGTTTGGGCCTATGGAAATTTGTCGTAAACAAAAGAGTTGGTAACAATAGATAATTATATACTGACAATATATTGATTGTTTTGTTCCTGTATCATTCAAAATGGAAAAAAAAAGAATTATGACAATTGTTTCATGGATCCGTAAGAGAGTACTTCGGTTCTCCCAATAGATAAAGAATGTATTATGCCTGAATCTAACCTGGGTTCGGGACTTTTTGATGTTGGCAAAACCATGAACTACAACTTAATTCTTCTTATGTTATCGACTATACCAAAACTACTTATGGATACCGTAATTGTGGCAAACCATCTCCAGTCATAGTGGTATACTTATTCAGATATGATATGATGCTAATTAAGGAGACAAAAAATTGCTAAATAAAAACTGAGATAAAGAAACCAGTAAATTTGTCTTTAGGTCTAATGATTGTTAAGTTGATAAGTAGAAAAATTCATAATTGATTTCTCTCTCAGGACACTGCAATAATTCCAGTTCTGTCTCTTTTGGTACTCCGTAGGGTGTTGACCTGATTGACTGTAACCATTCAGTTTTCTGCTATATAGCTTATGGATAGAAAATGGTTCACTAAAGCGACAAGTTCCGCAAGAAAATATCAAGTTCTCTCATGTTTCATAAAGTGGGTGGTGTTTGGTCTTTTGGACTCATAGTACCATAACTTTTTACAGTTACCTAGCATGTGTATTCCTTTTAGTGTCTGAAGCCTGCTGGCAACATATTGGAACTTGAAAAACTGACAGGGCTGAGCAACTTTGGCTACCGTGAAGGTTGCCCCACCTTGCTAGTCCTTGTTCCATACCCCTTTTTGCTCTTCCTAGTGGAAACATTTCTTATTTGATGGTCTTATTTGAAGAAAGAATTCAACATTTTCCTCAATGCTAAGTTACTACTTACTATGCTAGTAATTTTTTGTTTGGAACTTGTTCACATTAAGTCCATTATATTGGCCCAATATGGCATTAGATTTTGATAATGACAATTATGATATAACTATTTGAATTATGCTACTAACATATGTTGCAGCAAAGAACGATAATCACGAGAAAACGTACAAGTACTGATCAAAAGCTTTTCTATATCGGGACGAACGAACAAACACAAGAAAGCCAAGACAATCAAAGGAAGAATCTAAGTTGCTCAAGTATCTTGTAATCTTTTCTTTATGTTTGTAAAGTGTATGTCCTAGGTAAAAAATATGTAACTCAAACGGCAATAGCAAAATCGAAAGCTATCAAAAGTCATAAGCGAAAAAGCCAAAACCATATCCTGACCATTTCTACTAGGGTGGTACACTGGCAATACATTATTATACTGCCAGTGTACTACCAATGTATCTCCTTCCCGTGCCTCAGAAAATCCTCAACAGTACACTGGCAGCAACACTACCAGTGTAGTGCTAGTATACTGTTATCAACTCTTTTGTAAACAAAAGAGTTGATAACAAAAGAGTTGATAACATATTGATGTTGGAAGACCAAAAAAAATTCTTCCAATGTCTCAGTTTTTGGTCCAATGGAATTCATAGTTATAGGCAGAATAGGTATAGGAAGAGCCCCTATCAAATATCTATTTTTTTCTTTCGACCATCTTTCGATTGTTAATATGAGATATAAGGACCGCTACGTACTTGAATCATGAAATATCGATTGCTTGTTGAACCCTATGAAAAACTCTCCAAATTCGGAGGCCAAAGAGTTTCATAAAACGTTCTTGGTGGAAAAAAAATGTTAGTCAAATGTCCTATTGAATCAAATTTGATCCACGAATCTAAGAAATAGTGAGAATTCTGCTAATTTGGAAAAATGTCAATCCCTTTCCCTTTTCATCGTAGGTAAATTCCATACATAAAAAAGTAACAAACTAAGAAACAAATTTTAAAAAAACAAAAGAAATATTCCTCGTGTCCGAGATCACTAGATAAGAATCCAAAGATAAAGAAAGAAACAAAAAATATTACTATTGCGTAAACAAACTACAAAGAGATCAAGGATAAGCATTACACAATCTCCAAGATTTTTTTTGGGGGGTGTGTGGGGGGGGGGGGGGGGGGTGGAGGGGGGTGGTTGAGGAAATGGATTACCTTTATTTATTAAATACACCATTTGGGCATGACACCCAAAAAATGAAAAACTTTCAAACAAAAGACTTTTCCACAATTTCGCTTGTGGTTGTGCTACCATAAATTCATGGATTTTTCGCAATATGAGATTACAGTCACACAACATCGATTAGCTCCAAATACTTTAGAAAGACAGTCTACCCATGAAGACGTGAAGTATATTTAATAACTCGCACGGCGCACTTACCAACTTACCATTTACCTTCCCTGTCCAAGGCAAACATTGTTAATTTAAGCACGAGCACGTATAACATTCAGGGGCATAGCATATGCAAATGCAAGTGTTTGGATGCGAGGTTCAAATTGTTCAGCTGAATCAGTCTTTCTTCTTGATGCGATGCAATGACTCGCATGCGGATAGCCGCTAAGCGAGGATGACTTAGCTACATGACATGAGTCGCCGATATAGCCATAAAGGACGAGTTATAGTCTTGAACAAGGACGGAAAGCAATAAAGATTCAGTAGTGGCTGCAGACCATCCTGTCCAGATGCAGTAGACTAAACGTGAAGTTGTCCAAACAAAATAAATTGAAAATTGAGATGGTATCGGGCCTTGTAGGATGCATTATAGGGGGTTCAACATGTCTAATGGTACCACGATTGCTTTAATTATCAGAACCTTATAATTTACACTCTAAATATAATAATTGAAACCAAGAGGCATAATGGACAAGATCATCGAACACTATAGGCATACAGAATCAAAGGAATTCATTATGAACACTCGTTAAAGCACATAGGAGATTCATTGGAACAACAAACATAGAAATTTGCAGAATTTGACAGAGGGGAAACCCAAATAGGTTTAACAAAATTGGATTCATTTTCTTTTTTCACAAAGAAGAAAATGCTATTAATTGTTCCCAATGACTCGACGAGCTGCAAAGACCATTACTTAGGGTTACAAGTACAACTGACAAAAATCAAATGAACTGAAAAACTTAAAATTGGAGCTCCTAAAACCCATTGTTAGCACATAAAAAAGACAGCTCCCATACAACCTGTCAGCCGGTTAGTACACCGTCAAGCTCATGCAAGCCCATAAGGAGTAGAATGGTCATTTAGACCCCAACGGACCCATCCAAGTTCAACCTGGGTCAAACATGCCTAAGATAGGCTACCATGCAAAGTTTGATAAGCCTAAGTGGCTAGCTCTGCTGTACAAACGAGCTGAACAGCCCAAGTGGCTAGCTCCACCGAACATGCAAGCTATTAGCCCAAGTGGCTAGCTTCACCAAACAGACAAGCTTCAAGCTAGCGTCATCGTATTCAGCCAAGCATGCTAGCCTCGTCGAAGACATAGCATCGTCAGACGCTAACCCTACCGTATAAGCCACGAGTTGAGTTATCTCACGAGCATAATTCTATGGACATCATTGAATCCCTACTTAATAGGTTATCGCCAAGTTCCTTAATCATAGGGGTATCTTTTAAATCCATATTAATTGGGAAATCATCAAATTCCCGAATTGAATGGGGTATTAAAGGGACAGTTATCCCTTTATGGCAAGTCAGTCTGACTTAGCCTTGACATATGGCTTATAGTTGATCATTATTGGATGTTACAGATTTTAGGAGATACATATGCCCCTAGCAGATTTATAAATAGCCCATAGACGAGTCTAAATTGAGGGTCTTCCTCTTTGAACAAAGAAGATCCCGAGGGATTGTTATCCATAGCCTTTTGGCTTCCCTTTAGCTCCATGAGCTCAAGTTCTTAGCCCCTTGGGCTTCTTCGAAGAGGATTGGTCCCAGGCGTCTCTGATCTTCCCACGGCTGCTTAGCCAAAGCAAAGTCTTCTTCCCCCATTCGACAGTAGAAATCCTGAGAACCTCTCAAAAGCTTCTCGGATTATCTTAGCCATTGGGCTTCTCTTTTTTCTTAGCCCCTTTGGGCTTCTTTGGAGAACGTCAATCCAGGGCCAGCTCCAGCATTTTAGAGGCCCTAGACAAGTTCCCAAAAAAAGAGAGAGATGAAAAGACGACTTAGAAATAGGGATAACGTTTCCTTTTTTTGCAGGTTTTATTTGATTCTTTTTCAGGCAGTCATATGCTGCTTCTCCAGGCCCATTGTTTCTTTTTTGGCCTGGACAAGTCTATGTTGTTGCTTCAAAAAATAATTAAAATTTTAAAAAATGGAGGCCCTCTTAGCGGTGGAGGCCCTAGGAATCTGCCTAGCTCGCCTCCCCTCGGAGCCAGCTCTGTGTCGATCCCAAGCGTCCCTGATCTCAAGCACCCGAGTGCTAAGTCATCAGAAGGTCGGTGCCAAGTTACCTCGGTCTGTTGTTCGGACTTCTTCGAACGAGGATTATCCCAAGCATCCCCGATCCCTCCACGACTTCTTAGCCAAATTGAACTTACACGCCACATACTATCTTAGGCTACATCAAGTGCTACACCAAACGACTACTCATAAGCAGAAGAAGACCCGCATCTTGTCACCGAATCGTCAACGAAACAAAGTGGTCGCTCGACAACCGGACTTCCATCAACATATTTTCCCATATTCAACGATTGTAGGAGATTCCATTGTAAAACTCTCCTTAGATAGGCTTTCTTGTAATTTTTTACAACTTTAAAAGTTTATTGTATTTTAATGGTAAACACCCAATACTGTGAGGAAACCACTATGACACGTGAACTATACATGATTCAGAATGAATATGAAGCATATACACATTCATCATGTATCTATACATTTCACAAAATAAAAAAGAGAACTTTGCATCAAAAGATAACGGTTCCATATTTTACGTAAGTAGTGAACAAAAACTGTACAAGGACGGGTAAAAGTTTCATCTCATTTTTAATGTATTCTACCATGGAAAAAAGTAAAATAATAATAATGATAATAATAATAATGGTACTCAGTAACAACTTATTATAAAAATGCTAAAACTTTTCAATTTTGTAGCGGCAACAAATGATATTCTATTGAAAAGCCAGGAACATGTTTAATAATAAGTGAGAGTGGCATGGTTGCTAGTAACAGATTTTACAATAGTCTAATTATGGGCTGTGTTATTTATCTTTCAATTCTACGGGTTATTAAATGCTTTTGCATACAAATGCTTGAAAGAAAAACCTATTTTAATATGAGGTTGAGTGCAAACCTCCACTTTAATCACATATAAAGAACAGAACAAAAAAACTAGCATACTGATGATCTGCCATCCTACATACATGATACCGAAAAGGCCCTACCTAATAACTTCAGAAAACAATCCAAACTAATTAAATGGGATCACTTAGTACTGAAACACTCAATTATCAAAATTTTGATCATCTGGAGTCGTGAAGCATAACCTTCCTCAAGAAAGTAGGAACCAAAAAATAAATTCAACAACAGAAAACCATGATGAATAAATACTTCCAAGTTGGGGTACTATACCATGCTTGGATCATCTGGAGTCATGAAGCATAACCTTCCTCCAGACATTGGTACTGTACCATGTCTGCATCGGATCATGTCGAACACATGACGGATGAACTGGGCTCTAAAATACACTATGATGCATCGAACTGTGTCATGTATGTGTTGCCTTGATGTGATAACCATATTGTGCATTGTGCATGAAGTATTCCTTTTCATTCAACATATACAATTTTCCCACGGAATCAGCAATCATCTACGTTAACAACAGTGAATATAGTACACAAAAGTGACTCCATATACATACTCAATGGTCCATTCCACACAAAAAAAATCATATATATATATATATATATATATATATATATATATATATATATATATATAATCTGCACAATTGTCGTAATGGAAGTGAACCATATAATCATAATAAGAAACAGTATAGTTAATCGCCGTCCATTCAGTAATGTTGCCCCAAGTTTTTCCTAATACAATTTATTGTCACTCTTTTCCAGTCCTCAATTTGTAACGTCGGTTGATGTCCCCCTGAATCAAACCAACCGAATCAAATCGTTCGAACAGACAGAAGATCCACGACCAGATCAGCCGTGACCAAACCCTAACCCTAACCAGTATTCTGCCATCAAAACGAACAGGTAACTAAAATTAATACTGCACAGTGCACAACACACTATTGCCACTTTCTTCTCCGAACATCAATTTATCAAAACGAATCGTATCCCTAAACTCACCGAAACAAGGATCGAATATAACAACAGATCCACAGTCAGAGATCATCCATGTCCAAAGCCCTAACCCTAACCCTAACCAGCAAACAAAAGGCGGGAAAGTAGAGAGGGGGGTGATGATACCATGTTGGTTCCGTACTCGATGGCCTGCTCGGTGTGGAAGGTGCCGTTCTTTCCGGTGATCCCCTGGCAAATCACCCGCGTGCTCTTGTCGACGAACACCGCCGGCGCCGGCGCCGTGGCGAAATGGCGCGACTGCGAGGAGAGATGGGCGAAGAGCTTCCTCGCTTGCCGAGACATGGCTGCTGCTAGAGGAAGAGGAAGAGGAAGAGGGACTTCTTTTCTTTTCGATTTTATTTTTTTTTGTTCCTCGTCAGATGCGTTTTATTTTATTGCGTGTAAAAGGACTTCCGGAAAGTAAATGAATGCGAGGATTTGGGTGCAAGTGGGTTAGGGTTTCATCACAAGCCCAACTTGCGCTCAACCCAACGCGGTCGTCACTCAATGGCATATATTGGATATCTAGGGCACTCAACCCTGGATTTTGTGACCTGTTTGGGTTGGATTTTTTCATATACTATTGTAATATATTTTATGATTTTTAATCTTATTGTTATGCATTTATATGAGAGATTCTTAGCTAGTTGTTTTATATATTGTGTGAATTATTAAGTAGGTAATGTTACTTAGTTTAAGAGAAAATTTCATTTGGGAAGTTTTTTTTATTAAATTGTTGAAAAGAGAAAAAAATTAGGAAAATTATGAGTAACAGGAGTTGGCGCCAACACAGATGGCGCCCAATTAAAAAAAATGTTGCTCGACGCCAGTTGCTTTGGCTCCAAAGAAAAGAAAAAAATTCATATTTAGTTGGACGTCAACTCCATTGGATCCAACAAAAAAAAAATTAAAAAATTGGGATGGCTCCAAACAACCAAAAAAACTGCAAAAAAAAAAATCAAAACCTTCAGGCGCCAACACCCTAGGCTCCACCCAAAAATAAAAAATTTAAAAAAAATGCGTCATTTGTGTTAGAGCCAAGACAAATGGAGCCAAACCTTTTTTTATTTTTATCCAAGAATTTTTCTAAAAAAAAAAACTGACTTTTTTTTTGTTCATTTTTTTTTTGCTCCAACTCCATTGGCGCCAACCATTTTATTAAAAAAAAAATCTTGGCTCCAACCCCATTGGCGTCACTCCTTTTTTTTTAGCCAATGGAATTGGCGTGGGTTAGTTCTTGACGGAAATAAACAGGGTGTGAGGCGTCGCCGATTGAGAACACCGTCACTTCCTCCTCACCGTCGCTCGCCTCAATTCCATGTTCTTTGATTGACGTATTTACTGCTCTTTCTTTCGTAACAACGGGGATTTACCCCAACTAAGTAGCTCAAAGTCGGCCTTAGTGATTCGACGGTGCCGAGTGGAAGGGTCGTCGCTCAACGGATAAAAGTTACTCTAGGGATAACAGGCTAATCTTCCCCAAGAGTTCACATCGACGGGAAGGTTTGGCACCTCGATGTCGGCTCTTCGCCACCTGGGGCTGTAGTATGTTCCAAGGCAAAAAAAGTCGAACCCTGGGATTCTCAAGCCGATAAGGCTATCCAGTCAGACAGTAGTAGTTTCACCACCAGCATGAGGGTTTCTAGTAGCAATAGTAGCTGAAAGATGGTTCAGATAGTGTGCTCCGGGCTCTCCTAGTCCTCCCTCAGATATTTATAGTCTTTAAAGAGGCTGCCATTATCGTTCTTTCTCACAGCTGCATTAGCTACATTTTTTTAGCTGCGTTTGCATTTATTCCGGAATCATCTTTTTAGGAGGGACAATTTTACATATTTCTGCCAAATCCTTCCGAAGAGCAATGGGAGATCGGGTCAGTCCAGTTTAGGTTTCGGAAAGCGCAAGATCTCATTAGTCAGGGAATGCGTAAAGATCGAGTATATTCACCGCGGAGTATGGGAGAGATGGAGCAGATCGGCCTCTTCCTCTTTCCGAGAGATTCAAGAAGAACGAAACGCGCTTGAAGCAATTGAAGAGCTCGGTCGGGCAGTTCAACTGAATCAAGAAAGCAGATCTATGGGACATATACGAACGCATACTTCACAAGTAATACATTTATCAAATTCAAAATAGATTCGACCGCAGCAAGGCAGTCCAGCTTCTTTCTTTATCTCGCTTGTCGCGTCTAGCGTCTTTCAGTGCCCCGGGGAGGTTTACGAGAAAGCGAGGCAAATGGGCTTTGCCAAAAAAAAAAGAAAAAATATTCGCATCTTTCTTTCATAACCATTGAATTACTCATTTCATTTTCTTTCGCACTTTTTTGGATCGAATAAACGAAACGATTTTTTTTTCTTCTTTTGTTTTCTCTAATATGATGACTCGTAAGACCTCTCTCATCCCTTGCTTCCCACCTATCGCTCCCCGACTAGCACAAGACATAATGCTCCCTCCATCTGCCGATCAACGAATAAGTGGATTGAGTGAGGCTCTTGCGACAAGAAGACAAAGAGAACCGGAAGACTCAAGTAGTTGGCTTCTCTTCCACCTGAGATCAAAGCCTACTAAAGACCCTATCCCGGATAAAGCAAAGAAGTAAGCGGAAGCAGACTATGACCAATACAGCAAAAAGTAGGGAAACACAACCAACCTTCGTTTTTTCGGATTTTCCATCCCCGTCGTCTACAAGATGGGTGGGTGCTGAAGGCATATGGTCTCGATCCAGTCCGATTTGCCCATCTTCCTAAATATTAAAAAAAAAACTTTAGAGCCAAAGCAACTAGCGTCGAGCAAATTTTTTTTAATTGGACGCATCTGTGTTGGGGCCGAACACAAAATTATTATTTTTGTGCCATCTGTATTGGTGTTAACTCTCGTTACTCGTAATTTTTCTAAAAAAATTTCCAATAATTTAATAATAAAAATATCTTCAAAATTTATGTTAGTTTATAGTTCATTGTAGCCTATAGCATAACCTATATAGTTGAATTGAGGTAGTATTGACGTTTAAAGGATTGGTCAATTTATAGGGGATTAAATATGAAAAAATAGACATACTAGATTGATTGATTGATTTCAAACCACCCTTTCTTAGCTATATTCTATTTGAGTTGTCTTATTTACTAAAATGTTTAAGTTATATGAGATTTTTTTTTTTTGATTTTGTCCGGATCTCCCTATTGTTGGGAATCAAGTCTGCTGAAGGGGCAGAGTTCGGTCCAAACTCGGTCCCTGGCCGAGTTCGGGCTGAACTCGGTGTGGTGTTCCAAAACCTTAAAACTGAACTCGGTCCGAGTTCGGTGTCGGCGGCGGCTGCTCGAATTTTGGAATTTTTATGTTATATTTTGGACCGTTGGATGCTAGTGGACGGCAAGATCTTATGGTTGGCTATTTTTAGGATTTTCTAACCCTAAAATAGGTTTCTCATCCTATAAATAGGGAGGACGGTGGAGGCACAAAGAAGAAGCACAAGTTGGAGATTCGGGGTGCTCGTCCACAGAAAATCTAAGAGAAAGTCCGTGCTTTGCTCTTAGGACTTCGCCATCTAAGACAGAAGGAATAAGGAGATATAATCGAGGAGTCATCAACTTCGGTTAGGGATATTCCTACGAGTTGGTGAGTGATTTCAATTATAATATTCTGCTTTTCTTCTTGAGTGTGGTTTGAGGGGGTTGAACCTATTAGGGCAAAGGATTTCAACATTAGTTTTTGTAATCTTGTAATTTTATCTGAGTTATAAATGTTGGAATTTGTCTAGGTGACGTAGTCACCGCCATATACTTGTCTTCATCTGTACTTGGTGTTCGTAGATTGGTTTGGTCATCTCAGGTGGGTTGGCAAAGCGCTTCTTCCGCTGCGCGTCCAACATGTGGTATCAGAGCGTACGTGTTCCCAACACGTGGTATCAGAGCTGGAGATCGGTGGCATGGGGGAGCAGAATTTCTGTCGTGGGATGACGGACATGGAGTCCAGTTGAGGAGCCATGGAGCCAACACCTCTCATCATACAAGAGGGGGAGATTGCTGGGAATTAAGTCTGCTGAAGGGGGCAGAGTTTGGTCCAAACTCGGTCAATGGCCAAGTTCGGGCCGAACTCGGTGTGGTGTTCTAGAACCTCAAAACAGAACTCGGTCTGAGTTCGGTGTCGGCGGCGGCTACTCGGGTTTTGGAGTTTTTATGTTATATTTTGGACCGTTGGATGCTAATGGATGGCTGGATCTTATGGTTAGCTATATTTAGGGTTTTCTAACCCTAAAATATGTTTTTCATCCTATAAATAGGGAGAAGGGTGGAGGTACAAAGAAGAAGCACAAGTTGGAGATTTGGGGTGCTTGTCCATAGAAAATCTAAGAGAAAGCCCGTGCTTTGCTCTTAGGACTTCGTCACCCAAGACAGAAGGAAGAAGGAGATCTAATCGAGGAGTCGTCAACTTCGGTTAGGAAGATTGCTACGGGTTGGTAAGTGATTTCAATTATAATCTTTTGCTTTTCTTCTTGAGTATGGTGAGGGGGTTGAACCTATTAGGGCAAAGGGTTTCAACTTTAGCTTTTGCAATATTATAATTTTATCTGAGTTATAAATGTTGGAATTTGTCCAGGTGACGTAGTCACCGCCATATACATGTCTTTATTTGTACATGGTGTTCGTAGATTGGTTTGGTCATCTCATGTGGGTTGGCAAAGCGCTTCTTCCGATGCACGTCCAACACGTGGTATCAGAGAGCACGTGTTCCCAACACCTATGACCTATAACTTGTATTATGATTCATTTATACCTGATTAGTCTTGTTGACCACTTGTCCTATTAGCCCATAGACTTGGTGTGATTGTTGAGTTGCCTATATAGTTATACCTAGAGATCATTAGGATAGGTTTGAGGATTTTTAATTGGATTTTTTGACCCACCGATACTTGGTCGATAGTATTGTCTAACATGTTTGTGAGATAGATTTATACTCGTAGATCTTGATACTAGTGATAGTATAGCTCAGTTGGTTGCAACTACTATAACAGCAGCAGTTGGGTAGAGCCTGGGTGCATGAGCTTGGGGGGGAGTGTGGAAATGCAAATTAGTGAAGAGGAGTGTGGTGCATTTAGGTAGAATGTGGCTTGCACATCAAGTAGAGAAGCAGTGGCAGCAAAGTATACTACAAGCCTGCAGTAGCACAGTTGTTGTGCTTGTGTGCAACAGCATATTGAGCAGCATTGCAAGCAGCAATTACAGCAACAGATGATGTGCAGAGCTTGCTGCCAACTGTGAATAGCAGTAGTGAGGGGGCAACAACAAGTTGATGTTGTGCATGCCTTGCAATATCTTGTGTGTCTTGCATAGTAGCAGTAGGGAAAGTATCAGTGAGTTGAGGTATGGGTATCTAAGTGAAAGTGTGAGAAAGGTATCAAGGTATGTTATACCTTAGTGTCAGGTAATACAAGTGCAATAGTGTGGAGATACCAAGTGAGGATTTGAGTTCATAGTCTAGTTAAGGGTATTGAGTAGTAACGGTTAGTGCCTAGAGGGTGTCAAGATGGAATGCTAGAGTTGTGTCTAGGTAAGTAGTGGATAATAGTTTAGAAGTAGGTATCAGTAAATGATATCTAGATATTGAGAATATTAAGACATTAGTAGATGATATATATATATATATATATATATATATATATATATATATATATAGGGTCCGGATCGGGAGTCCCGCGATCCTCGACCGTTGGATCGAGTAGGCCCCACGCCAGCGCACGCACGGGCCCCCCGATCCGACGCACGAGGGGGGGGGGGCTTCCATGGAGCTCCCACGGCGGGGCTCTTGATCCATTCATATATATATATATATACTGATATCATATATCATATTATATATATATATATATATATATATATATATATATATATATATATATATATATATATATATATATATATATATATATATACTGATATCATATATCATATTATTATTATTATTATTATTATTATATATATATATATATATATATATATATATATATATATATATATATATATATATATATATATATATATATATATATATATATATATATATAATATGATATATGATATCAGTATCTCTATTACCTAGAATAGTATATTATTAGGTAATAGTTAGGTATTGGGATACCAATGGGTAGATTGATATTGACACTAAGGATTGGCTCAAAGCCAAGGTAATCTATACTAAGGTAATTTAGATAATAGTTATAACTAGTATATGTATAGAAGTTATATATTGATACTTAGTAGATTTGGTATCTCGGTATCTAACATTACCTAGTATAGCTAATATCTTTAAGATATTGACCTAGAAACCTAGGTATAGACTAATATTACCTAGAATTAACCAGTTTGACCAGTTTGACTTAAAGTTGACCTAGTTTGACTGTTTTGGTCTAGTTTGACCTAGAGATGGCTTGAAGACCTAGAAAATAACTAGTTTAACTTGTTTATATTTTGAAAATAATGTATTGATATGATATTCCATATTTAGGTCTTTAAGGCACTGATTCAGTTATAGTTTGATACTTTACCCCAGATTCCAGGCGAGTACATTCTCTGTTAGTTTTTCGTTTATGATATTTTCTATGTTTCTTGTATCTAGTATATATATCCTTGATTTCTTGACATGTGGTTACACATATTGGTATTTTTGGATCCCATCATGAGATTTTATTCCTTGTGTATCTTGGTGTATCTTGTGCAAGCCTTATTGTTCTTGTACTTGTACAAATACCGATTCTTGAGGAGACTTGCTACATTCTCATAGAATTTCGTGTCATAGCGTGCCATAGTTGGATCCACTATACCAGTCGAGGGCGGAGAGTGTTAGTGTAGATATGTGATTATACCCTCTTTTTGCATGCCTTATTTCTTGTAAGTGTTAATCATACACCGCACGTATGATTAACCATGTCCTAATCCTTGTGAAAGTTTCCAAGACGATCACATGTTGAAGCTAGTACTCACTCACCTAGTTAGGTGTATTTTTTACTCTTATATATGATACCCATTGCTCTTATATTTATTTATAGCATTCCATACCTTTTATATTTTTTCTCTTGTTATATTTCTCTTGTATTTTTCTCTACTTACTGTTACATAGTCTTTATCATTTATTGGAACTGCTGTTAGAATTTTTGTTTTGCTCCAATCATGACTGGATAATATTTTTCAGTGATTGTTGTGCTCTACATTCCGGGATTTCAGAGTGATGTTATAGACATTACTGCTCTTACAATGTGGACCTTGAGGTGATAATTATAGAGATCTAGGTTAGTGCTTCTTATTCCATATCATGTCAAGTTTAATTTTCTTAGAATATTATCTAGATTATCTTTCTTATTCGTTATTTCTGTATATTATTGCGATTGAGTACATGATAGAACTAATGGTATTAGTATGATTGATAGCGATATACTGTTTGCCAATGAAAGTGAGTTTGGAAAACCTTCGTTTAATAACAAAAAAAAAAAGTATAAAGAAATCCTAGACAGAAAATCTAAGTACAATATTTTTTATATGGGTAATGTGACGATGGAGATCGAGTACTGTAACGACTCTTTTATTCCATTGACGGTCCGACGAGGAAATGTGGATGCTCTCTTCTCTCTCCTGAGCTTGTATGCATGTACGTAGCTTGCCTGGAGGGGTATGGTCTCTAAAGCAGAAAAAATAGCCATTGGAACGTCCAAGTTGCTCCTATTTATAGCCATCATGTTGGGGGGCTATAGGTGTCGCATATGCTTCTGTATTGTGGCAGCATGGGGGCTCCTTCAACAGAATATGATTGCAACTGTAGGCGCATGTTATGGGCAGGCTGCCACGTGTACATCCTTAATAGGATGTAGTTGAGTCCAAGCCGAGCTTGTAACGACCCATTCCGCTCAAGTGGACTGCCGATTCAAATGGCAAAAGTGCAGTGACCCGACCCGCTTTGCTTAGCGAGAATACTCGTTTGAGGTAAAAGGATTTCCAGACTTGGCCCTTCAGGAGTTCTGTCTTAGACTTTCAGAGGCTCGCTCGGAGTATCGCTCGACCAAGATGAATCATCGCTAAGGTAGGTGGCTACGATGAACTTGTCTTTGCTTAGCCATAACACTTAAAAATATGGACGATATATGGTAGTCGCTAGGTGAATCACCCCCTGCATGCTAATAAAGAATACAATTATAAAACCCCTATTCCTAGAAATCGTATATACCTTTTTTATTAATTATTAATTTAATTATAGTAATTAGTGGCTAATTAGGAGAAATATATTTTTATTTTAGGTGTTGGTGCACTTAGGGGATTTTTGGGACCATCAGGAATTTTTCAGAATTTATTTCATGTAGGAGCCCCCTTGAGCAGTTGCTAGCTTAACGGTGTGCATTAATATAATTTGAAATTTTTTATGAGTATATATATATATATATATATATATATATATATATATATATATATATATATATATATATATATACAAATATGTATATATGCATATATATATTTAAATAGAAAATAAAAAGATTAAGAAAATAAAAGAAAATAAACTAATATATAATATTAATAACTATTCCTTACTTAGCAAACTATCCCAACTACCAACCCACATACCTACAACCAAATACCCGCTGCCAATAATTCCCATGCAAACCAAGTAGCAACCCGCCTAGGCCAAGCCGCCCCCTTGCAAAAAAAAAACCAGCAAAGCCAAGACTCCACCCCCCGCGGTTTTTAACTCAACCCCCCATTCTCTTTCATATATATATATATATATATATATATATATATATATATATATATATATATATATATATATATATATATATATATATATATATATAAAATTCTATTCCTCTAAAACCCTAAACCTAAATCAACCAAACCCTCCCTCTTCCCATCTAGGCCTAGAGAACGCCGCAGTATGAAATGTCCTAATTACCCCTATGGGCCTCTTATGAAGAAATTAATTAGGGAGGGAAGGTTATATTCTAATAGTTTCACTAATTAATACAACCTCCTAATCCATGGGTCTAATTCATGGGCTCAATCTAAACTCATTTGAAATATTGGTTCATGCATTTAATTAAATAGGTTAGGTCCACTACATAAGTCTAAAATAAAACTATAACTAACATCAACAAATTATACAACAAATAATTAATCATGCATGCACAATATTTAAATACAATAAATTCTAAATTTAAAATATTCATGTAAATTACTAAACTACCCTTGATTCAAAATATGAGGGTGACATAACTAAACCATATCTCTATATATCGCAATATGATACAACTGAAGACTCAACAATGCTACAATGATTGATGGTTGTAATGCATCCTAGTGTAATTCTTTTATGTATTCTTCTACTTTAACTGAATTTAGAACTGACGTATATCGAGTCGCACTAGCATAAATCAAGTCCACTCAAATAAGCCTCTAACCTATCCACCATATACAAACCCAAACTAGCCACACATACAACCAAAATCTAGTCAAAATAAACCAACCAAACTCGGACAGAAATCTGACCAAATTCTAACTGAACTCGGTCAGTATATTTTGGAACTGGTTTTAAATTCCTAATTTTGTGGCCCTTAAGTTTCAAAAATTTGAATATCCTATACCGAATTCTGGCCGAATTCTATTTGGTAACAACCTATAAATAGACATAATTTTTTTATATTTAAAATTATCCAACTCACTCAGTTCTCTTAATCTTTTTATCTTCTAGTGAGCTATACCCTGATCCTAAACCTTTCCATCTCCAAGATCAATTCCCTTGCCTTCTAAGTACCAAATGCGATCTTAGTCTGGAAGTCTACCAGAGTTGTAAGAGCTTGGCTAAGCAAGTTTTCTTTCTTTAGCTGTGAAGTTGCAAGCCTTCGTATCAAAGCTTGTGGTTGTAAGAAGTGGCAAACCTTCGGATCAATGCTTATGATTTACTATTAGTGATTATAATGGATACAACTCAGAGCAAGAGTTCTCAGGCTTGGACTAGTCCTCTCAAAGGAAAACCAAGATAAAATCTCGGTGTTTGCGTTTGCTCTCTCTTACCCTTACATATTTATATATATGTCTTGTTCATTAGTGTTAGTAGTTAACTGCCTCTACTTTGGATAAATTTTTAATTGGATAGATTATTTCCATGCACTCTATTCACCCTCTCTAGAGGTGCCATCACAATCCTTCAATTGGTATCAGGGCAAGTTCTTTTTTTACCGGATTAACCTTCCTAGAGATTTATGGCATTTGTTAGATCTATCCACACCAACAATGGTGAAGACCGGTCCACATGTAGGCCACCCCTATTTGACGGTACTAACTACACGTACTGGAAAACACGTATAAGCTTTTATCTGAAGTCACTTGATTTTGACCTTTGGGATGTTGTAGTAGATGTATACAAAAAATCACCTAGAATAGTCATAGATAGTAACCTTGTAGATAATTCCCATGACAAATACATGGACAATGAAAAGAAGCAATCTTGTCTGATGCTAAAGCTATTAATGCTCTATTTTGCGTTATTGACATAACTAAATTTAAAAGGGTCTCCACTTGTGGCACTTCACACGAAGTATGAAAACTTTTTGAGGTCACTCATGAAGGAACCTTATAGGTGAATGAATCAAAAATAAGTTGACTAACACAAGAATATAAAGTATTCAAGATGAAGCAGAATCAGACAATCACTCAAATATTTACATGATTCCTCGACACTATCAATCGTCTATCCTTTCTTGGCAAGGAGTACAACAATCACGAGAAGATTTGCAAGGTGCTCAGAGGACTCACCTAGAACTGGAATCCCAAGGCCATTGCAATCATAGAAGGGAATGATCTTACCACGATGATCCTCGAGATGCTCATGGGAAAGCTGATAACTCATGAGCTGGATCTCAAGGAATTTGAAGATCCTACGCTGAAAGAAAAGATGATTGCATTCTAGGCAT
This sequence comes from Iris macrosiphon, assembly GCA_036927795.1. Classification (NCBI taxonomy): domain Eukaryota; kingdom Viridiplantae; phylum Streptophyta; class Magnoliopsida; order Asparagales; family Iridaceae; genus Iris; species Iris macrosiphon. The sequence goes on along the minus strand of JAYESA010000015.1, from coordinate 27,620,305 downwards.
ATCACAAGAAAGTCTCCAACTGCCACAGCCGGAGAACCCCGTCAAGCCGTCCAAATAGATCCCGACGACCGCGATCCCGCGCACTGCAGATTCCCACAACGAGGTACCTGCGTTCCGGAGTTATTTTTCGTCGATTCGCTCAACCAAACGCCATCCCGTCTTCACCAATATGCTCACCCCTTAACCTTCTCCCATATATGTGTGATAGTAGACCTCGAATAATGCAAAACCATAGGCGAAAACAGCGCCAAAGTTGGCGGAAACAGACCGAATTCTGGGATCGTAGAAAACTGCGGTGACCACCCATGTTTCAGAGTTCGTATCTTCCACCACAGAGATCCAAATTCGATGATTCTTTTTGGTATGCATAGACCACTTGACCTAGTTTAATTTCTGTTAAATAACCCTAGATTATTAATTGCTGTAGAAAGAATTAAATTCGTTGGAAAACCCCGCGAACCCACTTTTCCCAGATTTCCAAAAGTTGTGAAACGGAGCGCGCCCCGCCAAACGGGACTGCCCGTCGTGTACCAAGTATACCGAACGGTGTGCGCAGCATAATCGAACACGTAAAAATTCATAAAAACTGATTCGGATGCGTGTGTGCGCCGGAATCAGCCCGTATCCGCGGACACACCCCGTATCACAACTTTTGTGGAAGTCGTACGCATTTTGTGCACGCTCGTCAGATTACGACGAAACTTACACCACTGGACTCGTGGAAATGTGCTGGTCCTGTGACCCAATTTTCACGTAATTCTGAGACAATTGACCAAGTCGCCAATTGGCGGGCCCAACAATTGACTTTTTGGACGAATTTGTGTCCGGCTCATCGGAATCCATATTTGGATATACCGTTGGGTTTGTATTGACATCTAGAGTTTGTTTGACCTATAATTTATCCCATTTAGAGACTGTTATCCTTGGCACATTTTTTGGTGCAAAGTGGGCCACACGTGGACCCCACTTTTATCCAAAATTACCGTTTTGTCCCTGTGTCCAAATTGGACGAAAAAGAAGTACTTTTTAGCTATTTTGCTTATTCTGGGAACGTTGATGATGTTTATTTCAGCATCCAGAGACATTTATACTACGGCCATAGCTTTTGATCATGTGCGTTTGGCTTCTGGACTGTACACCTTGCAGCTTTCTTACCAGGCAAGATACCTTGCCAAATTGCTTACAATATTTTGCATGCTTAGTATATTTCTATATATTTATTGCATTTCTATTTATTCATTGCATATGAAGTTTCTTTCAGTCATTACTATATATTAGATATGTTGACACACACTTGACACTTAGTATCATAGAGGACAATCAGTAGGCGTATGGGCTTTAACCACTCTGGTAAACCATAGTAACTAGCACGCACTATGGTGGTCGTGTCCGATGGTCGCTACCCCCGAGGTATGTCGATTGATGGAGTCCGAGGGTCGCTACCTCCGAGGTATGTCGACTGATGATGTCCACTGACGAGTGTATAAGTTGTGAGGATTATATCGAGTAGCCTACCCTTGCCCATACGTCAAAAAGTTATCCTCATCTGCATCCATATAGATTGTCTTGTACAACGTACTTATATATTTTCAAACAATATACATGTTTACTGTATTCAAATTGGCTTGCTTCTATGTGTATTGTTACGTCCCTCTGAGGACCTAGTCCCTTTCCAGGTGTATTTGTTCTTGAGTATTTGCAGGACCATAGATTTAGATGGTTATATATGTTTCGAGGATGTCTTCTCTTCGAGCCGTGGTCGTTAGCTGGTATTCTTATATTATGTTTATTGTATTGTACCATTATATTCGAGTTGGTAGTGGATTTGTTTCCATCCAACTATCATCCTTAGATACTTATGTTGAGATCTAGTTATATAGATGTGTTTGATAATAAACGAAAGAAATAAAACTAGGTTTATACGAAACCCTTTCTTAGGTTTACAAACAAGAAGTACTATTAATCCTATACGAGGATATCAAGTACAAAATTTAAATCTGGGTAAATATTGCTATAGGAGCCTGATCTGCGGTCGATCACTTTGTCCCTTGGACCACACGATGACGAAGAAGTGCTATAGAAGAAGGAAAAGCTTTAAAAATTGCAAGAGGAATTGGATGCTCGATGCCAAAGTCGTCAATCACTCTCCTCTGTCTGTGCTCTAGACTCGTTTCTCTCGATTTTCTGACCTTTGTCTCTCAAAGATCAAATCCGATCCTTATAAAATCCGACCCCTGACCTCCATGGACGGAGGTCTCTATTTATAGGCGTAAAAACTGAACAGCGGAGAGAACCGCACCTTTTACGCGGCGGTTATCATAACTGCTACCCACGTATAAATGATCCTCTGAATAAGCGTGTGACGCGTGTCCCATTAAGAGATAATGCATATAACAGCTGCGAAGATCACGACATGCAAGCCACGTAGGTAACTGCCCCTCACGTAGAGATGATTGGCGTAGAAGCCAAATAACTGTCTCGTTGGCATAAAAACCAAATAGCTGTTCTGATGGCATAAAAGCCAAGTAGGCGTAGAAGCCCAATAGGCATAGAAGCCCAATAGCTGACATATAGGCGTAGAAGCCAAGTAGGCGTAGAAGCCTGATGCTGCATAGATAGGTAGCCGGCGTAAAGGTAGCCGGTTATTCCCCTTTGACTGAGGTCTTGAGCGTATTCTGGATCGGATAGCCTGTTCACATATCTTTGCAAATATAGCCTGAGTTGGCGTATTTCAAGGAGATAGCATACGGCGTACTTCTATAGCTGAAAATAGCCAGGTCGGTGTATTTCGAGGAGATAACATACGGCGTACTCCTATAGCTGAAAATAGCCTGATGGCGTAATGTGCAGGGATGGTGATGTGGACGTATTAGTCATAATTATAGCTCTCCCAGTCATTGAAAATAGAATAAGATCTCGTGCATTAAATGCAGAGATCTGTCCCCCATCTCGCGCATTAACTACAGAGACGTGCCTCGGATTCTGTACAAAGAGCAGCTTTTGACGTGGCGGCCAGCTTTGTCTCATCCTGAGCGTAAAAGCTCATGCTTGTCTGTGTAAAACTAGGCAGCGTATTCCTTGAATGCGTAAACGATGACTTAAATCAAGGCTTTGTCACTAAACGACAGTCTGGAGCTCTGTGTCGAATCATTATTACAGCCGTCGTCTTGATAATCGTGCAGTACTCTTTGTCAGGAGTAAGGTTCATTGTACTGTCTGACAGGTTCATTCGAGGAATACGAAGTGTTCCTCGTACACTTCCATGCTGCATTAAAAGCAGAGGGGTTTTACGCCATAAAGGCGAGGTAGCAACCTTTTTACGCTGAAGCAGTCTGAAATACTGCATTACGTGGGTTGTTCTGGAGCTATATTTTACGCTGAACAGCGTTGAAGCTCTGTTGTACGCCAATGGCTCTGAAGTCATGTTTTACGCCGTACAACACTGAAACTCTACTTTATGCGGGTTTTATGCATGTTGCATATAATCCTGTAGCGTATGTTTCATGCTTCTACAATAGATGCTGGTTATTCATTTATATAGATTTTCTGTGGATGAGATTTAGATTATACCCTATGACATGTGACATATGTTTATACCACTTGTGGATTAATTTTCATATTACAGCGTACGTGTGGATTTTGGTTTCCATATATTGGAGTTGCCATGTCCATACGGTTGGCATGCTTACGTGTCCTAGTCCTACGTATTTTTGGGACTGGGGCGTGACATATTTTTGTAGTGGCCCATGCAGGTCAAGAGCATATTGTCTCGATTACGTTATTGTACCGAACAAGCCTGCACCTAGGACTAGAGTATAGGATCTCATCCACAATCGACTATGATTCGCTCTCCTTCTAATCTATTCTATTTGAATAATTGTATCCTGCTTGATTCATGTACTTCCCTGATAATTCCTTGAGTATAGCCCCTCCTAGAATATAGAAGTCCCTATCGCTAGATGATAAGTAAGGTAACCTTCCTATTAAGAGTACAACTAGAGTGTTGACACACCATTAAGTTTAGAATATCTAGTGAACCCTAGAATTTCTTATCTGTAGATTTGTTTACCATCACCCCTTGATGTATTATGAAGACTTGAGAGTAGTATAGACCCTACTAGAGTTAGTTAGAAGTTTTACCATAATGTTTGACCCTAGTATAGAGGATACCCTAATAAGTACCAAGACCCCTTCTCGTAGACCTTAACATGAGTTTCTACAGTATCCTTAAGACAGTTACAGTATTAGTTAATTGTTATAAGTTGGGTAGTATACCTCACAACCTAGTATCACATAGTTTTTTGCCCTATTATTGAAGTGTAGCTGAATGACATTAACTGTGTGCTAGCATAAGAAGATAATGTTTCATCAGACTGTAGAGCTTAGAAGCCCATACCCCTATTTGGTCGACTATCGACTTAGACAAGGATTTAGTATGACCACTGTAGAGATTGTAAGAGTCTTACCTTCTTTGAGAACTTGGATTATTTTGTAACTTCTCTCATCATAATCTAGCGTACTTATAATTTCTGTACTACCTTGATTTATGCTGCTATTATAGCCTAGTTTTTGCAAGCTTATTCTTTTATCGAGCTTGCTCATGGCATATGTATTATTGGGTGCACACAATGATATAATTGCCTAATCAGAATTGGTGTATTAAGGTCTAGCTAACCTTAGTGCGCTTGGTTTGCTCTTCGCATAACTACTTACGTGGATTGAGACATATGGTAGTAGACGGATATACTTGCCCCTAGACATGTCTGACACATCGTATCGGTTACATAACTGTACTGATACGAGTATGTAAATAGGAAATTACCAAAAATAGGATTTCAATCCACAAATGCCCTGACGACTCTTTTTTCGAATCCTTTAATCTCTTCGAACCTTGTACTTATATTCTATCACCTTCACCTTGAATTCTTTAATATTGCTCTCCGTCTTCCCTTATTTCGAAAAGACGAAACCTCATGCTGGTATAAGTTGACACTGATAGTACTAGATATACCCATAAGGCTAATCACATGACTTAGTGACTCTTTTATAATTGATTAAGGGCATATCATAGGTGATATGTTTGGTGTTAAAACTTTAAGGATTGAATAACATGGTTAAATAATTTGGGGAATAGTTTTCCTAGATGTATAGCTTTAGGTGATAGATGGATAAATTTTAAGTTCGGTAGATTGTGAACCCCTCACCCAAAATTAGACTCACTTGGCAGAGATAGTGGGACTAAGGCTAGATTGAGTCCAGTTAGAGATAGAACACGATATTTTTACTTAATTTTGCAATAATTATATCACTTAGCGCACCTTACCATGCTTCGATAATTGGAGCACTACACTAGCCACTGTCTTCCTACAAATTCTATACCCTTATCCTAGACGTGCCCGTCATCCAATTCTCATCTTTGTACAATTTTCTAATTGTTGGACGCTTTTATGCAAAAGAGCATTTAGGTGTCCACACCATTGGACATGATACATGAAGAAACCTATTTTTCGCTCATGTAGATTTTTCCATGATTTTTCGGGATGTGCAACGCGCAACATCGCCCACTCCTTTAAACCTAGCCTTGTATTTTAAACAATGTAAATCTTATACCATCCTTGACTTCTACCGTGGCTTAATTTTAATTTCGAGGATAAAATTTTTATAAGTTGGGTAGAATGTAAAACCCCTATTCCTAGAAATCGTATATATCTTTTTTTATTAATTATTAATTTAATTGTAGTAATTAGTGGCTAATTAGGAGAAATATATTTTCATTAATTTTTATTTTAGGTGTTGGTGTAACCCCCCTAATTTTTTAAGATTTTTTAATTTAAATTTTTCATAATTTTCTATAATTTTCTGGGATTTTCCTGTAATTAAAACCTAGGTATTTTATGATTAAAATATTTTTAAATAATATTAATTAATATTAAAATATTATGAAAATAATATTTGATGGTGTAAAATAAAAAACTAGACATAGGGTAATTTTCCGGGAATTTATTGGACTCCGGAAGCATTTTAAAGCCGTAAAAACTAAGTAGAAATAAACCGAATTAAATCCTAGAAATAAACCCGGTTCAATTGAACCAAACCAACCCAAACCAACCCAGACCTGGTTCAACTGAACCGAACCCAACCTTAGCGGGTCGGGTCGGATCTAAACCCGACCCGAAACCTGACTACCCGAACCCGCACTTAAACGTTAGCGGATCGGGCCGGATTTATGTTGAACCCGACCCGCGGACCCGGACCCGTTACCCAATCGGAACCCTAGTCGGATTCCTACCGACAATACTGTTCCGGCATCCCTATATATATCCCCTCAACGCCGGAACCCTAATCTCCAGCGCCGACCCCCGCTCGAACCTCTCTCCACCACCAGAGCCCGACCACCTCCACCATCTCCCCCGTCTTCTTCGACAGCCCCACCTGAACCCTAACTCGAGAACTCCAGCGCCACCGCCTCCCATTCTCCTCCAGATCCAGCCATGACCCTGCCGTTCCCCTCCCGCAGTGCCTCCAGCCTCCTTCATCCCCCGCACCACCACCACCACAAGCCATCAGCAGTCCGGCCATCCATCCCGAACTCCTCCCCACTTCAGCCCGACGTCGGAGTAAACCGACTCCACCACCCTCATCAGCAGCAGCCGAGGCCTCCCCCGCCTCTGCACGGCCGCCTGAGCATCAGCCCCCTCAGCCTCGAGCAGACGAGCCTCCGCCCCGAGCCGTCGTCCTCCGGTGAATCCCCCAACCCCAGCCGCTGTGATCGGAACCCTAGCCAGGACACAGAACTCGGACAGGGCACAGCCCCGTATCGGTGTGTCAAGTCAACTCGCGGACACGAGAACCCAGTTCCAATAAGCCCTGTTCAGGTAACCCATTCTCTCTCCTTATTGCCCCATTTTCCGTTCCATCAGTTGTGACGCATACTGTGTAACCCTCTCGATGCCCGTGCAACCCGCTCGGTGCGTCGCGTCATGTGGCGATCGCAAACCGCGATCCAAAAACAGGAAAAAATAATGCCCTATTTTACCCCGGAACTGAGTGCGCCCCGCCAAATGGGACGACTTGGTCGCGTGCGGTCTTCACCGAAATGTGCGCGCCGTCGATACGGACGTGCGAAATTTCGCAGAAGTTGATTTGGATGTGCGTGCACACCGGAATCAACGCGTATCCACCGACAATACTCCGTATCCGCCTGTTCTGGAATACGTTGTAACTTTGTGTACATACGTCGGATCAAAACAAAACTTGCGCCATCGGACTCGTAGCAATACGTTGGTCCTATGACCCAAGTTTGGTTCGATTCCGAGAACGTTGACAAAATCGCGTATCGTGGACCCCGCGGCTCCACTTGACGGGCGATTTTGTGATCGGCTCATCGGAATCCAATTCTGGAAGTTTCGTTGGGTTCGTATCATCGTTCTGGACTTGTTGACACTGAGTTTGACGAATTTGGAGAACTTTGTCCCTGATACGGTTTTCGGTACAAAGCGGGCCACATGAGGACCCCGCTTTGGCCAGAAACTGACATTTTTGCCCTTGTGTCCAAATTGGACTCAAGGAAAGGCGTTTCTAGCTATTTGATATTTTCTGAATCTGATGGTGATGTTTATTTCAGCAACCGGAGTAGTACCTACAAATCACACTGAGACCAGAGCTACATTTGGAGCCAGAACACAGGCAAGTGTACCTTGCCAAATCATGCAGTCTTGTTACTTATTTCCTTGACTTATTCATATATTATTGTACATGCTTGACCTAGGACCGTGTGAATTACTTAGCGTCCGATTAATAGTCGAGTGCCAACACCGTACGCGGAGTTGTGTAACGTCATATAGAAATGGATATCGAGACCCTATACTTCGCGTACTTGTCTTATCAAGTACGTTATACCCAGGACACTTGACACTATTCATGAGACAGAATCTTTCTGAGATATTCATGGTGATTCTGCATAGGATACATATTTTATGACATAGACATTATATTCATAGATATTATATGACTTGTTGTATTAGCTATGATCTTGCGTGACATGGATATGAGACGTTGTGAACATGAGACATATGATTACATTGGGTGGGGAGAGTCACAAAGGCTACAGGTTGATTATATTATGCCAACGTCTCAGTCTCTCTCTGAGCTAGACAACCACATGATTTTACTGCTACCGGCTCCCCGACGCAGAGCTTGTAGTGGTTTCAGCCTGAGTTATAGTGCTGCTCTCATCTTGCATTTTACTTAGCTGGTTATATAGTGTTCTCCTATTTGTTTCATTTATGGCTGGAGAGTCACACAGGCTACAGGTTGATTATATTATGCAGGCGTCTCAGTCTCTCTCTGAGCTAGACAACCACATAATATTACTGCTACCGGCTCCCAGACACAGAGCTTGTAGTAGTCTCAGCCTGAGTACTAGTGATGCTCTCACTTGCATTTCATATAGATGGTAACATATTTACCCTGTTCATTTCATTGACTATTTTACTGTATTATTTATGGCTTGAGTTATTTTATACCTTGCTATGTCCCCTGAGGGCCTGGATCCGGATTATGTCCCCAGATATAGCAGACGAGATCGACCCCGAGGTATACGGGACCGGAGCATTTGCAGGAGCAGGAGCAGGAGCAGTTACTGGAGCAGTACCAGATCAAGTAGACGAGTGATCACCAAGGGTATCTTCTGAGTATATACTGTTCCATACTCAGTATTGGCTGTAGTTATCTTTATTCTTATATCTTGACAGATGTATTAGACTCATTATCGGGTTATTTCCCGAGTTTATATTTTATTGAGATTGATCTTGCTTTATGATTCTGATATTGTCGTATTCATATCTATGGATGAGATTAGTATATTTAGACCATTATTGTTGTACTACAGCTTAAGTGCACCCCGATGGATCCATTAAATTGGGTTTGTCCATCGGTGTGTGCTGTTGGCCATTGCCACGTGGCTAGTCCTTCGATATTTTGGGACTGGGGCGTGACATGGTTTTTGTGGTGGCCCATGCAGGTCTACGACTAAATTGTTCAGTTTCAACTTAGGGACCGAGCAAGCCTGCAATAAGAATAGGATAAGTTTTTAGGATCTCATCCACTTGCTTGAATCGTTCTTGACATCTATATCGGATTCGAATTAAATTCTTGACTTGCATCCTGCCTTGATTCCTGAGCGCCTCTTATTGTTTATTTTGGTTGCAGAGTTATGGATTCACGAATAAATGAAGAGATTCCTGCAAGATCACCACGGGATACTTTGGTAACCAATGAAGAGGAAGTAACACCAGTAGAAGAAGGTCAATCCGCTCAACAACGTAGTCAGCAGGACTCGAGAATCCAGCAAGATAACATTCCACCATCGACGTAATTTACTCCACCAATGCCCATAATTCCATAAGGGCAGGCTATGGACGGGCATCAGATGTTTCAAATGATCTATGCAATAATGCAAGCTCAATAAGAGGATTTAAGTCGCAGCCTAGCAATCGCATTGGAACAGGCGAATCTACCAGCACGACGACCAACGACGGGCTCTATCACCGATTTCCGCCAGCTGAAGCCCCGTACCTTCTCAGGCAAAGAGGAGCCCACAGAAGTTAATGAGTGGCTTACCAACATACAACATTAATTAGAAGCAGCTGAGCTTTCAAGGGAACGTTGGATGACTGCCTTCAGAATGCAATTGACGGACAATGCACATCACTGGTGGCTTTCTGAGGAGACACAGCTTGGACAAGACCGAGTCACTTCGGAAGAGTTCTCCAGACTCTTCCAGGAGATATACATTCCAGCCATCGCTCGATCAGAACTTCGGGACAAGTTCAATCGCCTCACTCAAGACAGTATGACAGTGGAAGAGTACAACGCAGAATTTATTCGTTTGAGTCGCTTTGCCCCAACCTTGATTTCAACAGAAGAAGAGAAGGATGAGAAGTTCTTCGACGGATTAAAAATTGAGCTACAGAAACTAATTGGATCCGTTGCACCTACATCTTACTCGGATGTCCTTGCTGCAGCCCGACGCATGGAGCGCGTCACCAGGAGAGAGACCAGTCTGAAGCGGCCGTCCACATCAGCACCAGCCGGAGCACCACATGAAGAAGCTACAAAGAGACCTCACATGCACCAGCCACCAGGAGCATCTCCACAGGCACTACCTATCTGTCAATATTGTCGCAAGCGAGGCCATATTGAGAACGAGTGCAGACAAAAAAGAAGATTATGTTTAGCTTGCGGATCCAGTCAGCATTCAGTGAAGGAATATCCTGAGCGTCGAGAAAGAGCACCAATAGTTAACCAACAAGCGTTACTAGTACCGAGGCCAACCTATCCAGCATTAAGAGCACCACAAACGGAAGTTGAAGGAGTCCTACCACCACCTCCAGGAGGGTATCAGCCGAGGCCACCTTTGATACCACAAGCAGCACTCTTCCAGCAGGCTCAACAGCAGCAGAGGAATCGACTACAAGGACGTGGACAAGCCCTAGCGATGACCTTGAAGAACGCGCAGACTCATGGAGTAGCTAATGCGCGTAAGTGATTCGTAGTTATCTCGTCTAGTAATTATTTTAGCTCGTGCATGTTGGTTCATGACCTCAGCCTTAACCTAGTAATGTTGAACTTGCTAATAACCTAGAATATTTTTATAATTGATAACCTAATATGTTTTTATAAGTAATGAACTGTAGATTTCTAGATTTCCTTTATTCGAGAAATTGCATAACTTTTAATGCTTAGGGAAATAATTTTTCCTTTATATTATTCTTACACCCTCAACCTTGATTCTCCTTGATCGTGATGTGCTTCGAACAATGTTTGCAACTGTGTCATCTCTATTGACCGATTATTCTTTGATTGCAAGGACGCAATCCTCTTAAGGGGGGTAGATTGTAACCCCCCTGATTTTTCAAGAATTTTTAATTTATATTTTTTACAATTTTCTGTAATTTTTTGGGATTTTTCTGTAATTAAAACCTAGGTATTTTGTGATTAAAGGATTTTTAAATGATGTTAATTAATATTAAAATATTATGAAAATAATATTTTATGGTGTAAAATGAAAAACTGGACATAGAATAATTTTTCAAAAATTTATTGGACTCCGGAAGCATTTTAAAGCCCTAAAACCTAAGTAGAAATAAACCGAATTAAACCCTAGAAATAAACCTGGTTCAATTGAACCAAACCAACCCAAACAAACCCAGACCCGGTTCAACTGAACCGAACCCAACCTTAGCGGGTCGGGTCGGATCTAAACCCGACTACCCAAACCCGCACGTAAACGTTAGCGGATCGGGCCGGATTCATGTTGAACCCGACCCGCGGACCCGGACCCGTTACCCAATCGGAACCCTAGTCGGATTCCTACCGACAATACTTTTCCGGCATCCCTATATATATCCCCTCGACGCTGGAACCCTAATCTCCAGCGCCGACCCCCGCTCGAACCTCTCTCCTCCGCCAGAGCCCGACCATCTCCACCATCTTCCCCGTCTTCTTCGACAGCCCCGCCTGAACCCTAACTCAAGAACCCCAGCGCCACCGCCTCCCATTCTCCTCCAGATCCAGCCACGACCCTGCCGTTCCTCTCCCGCAGCGCCTTCAGCCTCCTTCATCCCCCGTACCACTACCACAAGCCATCAGCAGTCCGGCCATCCATCCCGAACTCCTCCCCACTTCAGCCTGACGCCGGAGTAAACCGACTCCACCACCCCCATCAGCAGCAGCCGAGGCCTCCCCCGCCTCTGCCCGGCCGCCTGAGCACCAGCCCCCTCCGCCTCGAGCAGACGAGCCTCCGCCCCGAGCCGCCGTCCTCCGGCGAATCCCCCAACCCCAGCCGCTGTGATTAGAACCCCAGCCAGGACACAGAACCCGGACACGGCACAGCCCCGTGTCGGTGTGTCAAGTCGACTCGCGGACACGAGAACCCAGTTCCACGGAGCCCTGTTCAGGTAACCCGTTCTCTCTCTTTGTTGCCCCATTTTCCGTTCCGTCAGTTATGACACATAGACTGTGTAACCCTCTCGATGCCCGTGACCCGCTCGGTGCGTCGCGTCCTGTGGCGATTGCAAACCGCGATCCAAAAACAGAAAAAAATAATGCCCTATTTCACCCCAGAACTGAGTGTGCCCCACCAAACGGGATGACTTGGTCGCGTGCGGTCTTCACCAAAATGTGCGCGCCGTCGATACGGACGTGCAAGATTTTGCAGAAGTTGATTTGGATGTGCGTGCACACCGGAATCAACGCGTATCCGCCGACAACGTCCCGTATCCGCCTGTTCTGGAACACGTTGTAACTTTGTGTACACACGTCGGATCGAAACGAAACGTGCGCCATCGGACTCATAGCAATACGCTGGTCCTGTGACCCAAGTTTGGTTCGATTCCGAGAACGTTGACAAAATTGCGTATCGTGGGCCCACGACTCCACTTGACGGGCGATTTTGTGATCGGCTCATCGGAATCCAATTCTGGAAGTTCCGTTGGGTTCGTATCATCGTTATGGACTTGTTGACACTGAGTTTGACGAATTTGGAGAACTTTGTCATTGACACGGTTTTTGGTGCAAAGCGGGCCACATGAGGACCCCGCTTTGGCCAGAAACTGACATTTTTGCCCTTGTGTCCAAATTGGACTCAAGGACAGGCGTTTCTAGCTATTTGATATTTTTTGAATCTGATGGTAATATTTATTTCAGCAACCGGAGTAGTACCTGCAAATCATACTGAGACCAGAGCTACAGTTGGAGCCAAAACCACAGGCAAGTGTACCTTGCCAAATCCTGCAGTCTTGTTACTTATTTCCTTGACTTATTTATATATTGTTGTACATGCTTGACCTAGGACCGTGTGACTTACTTAGCGTTCGATTAATAGTCAGGTGCCAACACCGTACTCGGAGTTGTGTAACGCCATCTAGACATGGATATCGAGACCCTATACTTCGCGTACTTGTCTTATCAAGTATGTTATACCCAGGACACTTGGCACTATTCATAAGACAGAATCTTTCTGAGATATTCATAGTGATTCTGTATAGGATACAGGTTTTATGACATAGATATTATATTCATAGATATTATATGACTTGTTGCATTAGCTATGATCTTGCGTGACATGGACATGAGACATTGTGAACATGAGACATATAATTATATTGGGTGGGGAGAGTCACACAGGCTACAGGTTGATTATATTATGCCAACGTCTCAGTCTCTCTCTGAGCTAGACAACCACATGATATCACTGCTACCGACTCTCCGACGCAGAGCTTGTAGTGGTTTCAGCCTGAGTTATAGTGTTGCTCTCATCTTGTATTTCACTTAGCTGGTTATATAGTGTTCCCCTATTTGTTTCATTTATGGCTGGAGAGTCACACAGGCTACAGGTTGATTATATTATGTAGGCGTCTCAGTCTCTCTCTGAGCTAGACAACCACATGATATCACTGCTACCGGCTCCCAGACACAGAGCTTGTAGTAGTCTCAGCCTGAGTACTAGTGATGCTCTCACTTGCATTTTACATAGATGGTTACATATTTATCCTGTTTATTTCATTGACTATTTTACTGCATTATTTATGGCTTTAGTTATTTTGTACCTTGCTATGTCCCCTGAGGACCTAGATCCGGATTATGTCCCCAGATATAGCAGACGAGATCGACCCCGAGGTATACGGGACCGGAGCATTTGCAGGAGCAGGAGCAGTTACTGGAGCAGTACCAGATCCAGTAGACGAGTGATCACCGAGGGTATCTTCTGAGTATATACTGTTCCATACTCAGTATTGGCTGTAGTTATCTTTATTCTTGTATCTTGACAGATGTATCAGACTCATTATCGAGTTATTTTCCGAGTTTATATTTTATTGAGATTGATCTTGCTTTATGATTCTGATATTGTCGTATTCATATCTGTGGATGAGATTAGTATATTTAGACCATTATTGTTGTACTACAGCTTAAGTGTGCCCCGATGGATCTATTAAATTGGGTTTGTCCATCGGTGTGTGCTGCTGGCCATTGCCATGTGGCTAGTCCCTCGATATTTTGGGATTGGGGCGTGACATGGTTTTTGTGGTGGCCCATGCAGGTCTACGACTAAATTGTTCAGTTTCAACTTAGGGATCGAGCAAGCCTGCAATAAGAATAATAGGATAAGTTTTTAGGATCTCATCCACTTGCTTGAATCGTTCTTGACATCTATATCGGATCCAAATTGGACGAAAGGGAAGTGCTTTTTAGCTATTTTGCTTATTCTGGAACGTTGGTGATGTTTATTTCAGCATCCGGAGATATTTATTCTGCGGCCATAGCTTTTGATCATGTGCGTTTGACTTCTGGACAGTACACCTTGCAGCTTTCTTACCAGGCAAGATACCTTGCCAAATTGCTTATAGTATTTTGCATGCTTAGAATATTTTTATATATTTATTGCATTTCTATTTATTCATTGCATATGAAGTTTCTTTCAGTCATTACTATATATTAGATATGTTGACACACACTTGACACTTAGTATCATAGAGGACAATCAGTAGGCGTATGGGCTTTAACCACTCTGGTAAACCGTAGTAACTAGCACGCACTATGGTGGTCGTGTCCGATGGTCGCTACCCCCGTGGTATGTCGATTGATGGAGTCCGAGGGTCGCTACCCCCGAGGTATGCCGACTGATGATGTCCACTGACGAGTGTATGAGTTGTGAGGATTAGATCGAGTAGCCTACCCTTGCCCGTACGTCAAAAAGTTGTCCTCATCTGCATCCATATAGATTGTCTTGTACAGCGTACTTATATATTTTCAAACAATATGCATGTTTACTATATTCAAATTGGCTTGCTTCTATATGTCTTGTTACGTCCCTCTGAGAACCTGGTCCCTTTCCAGGTGTATCTGTTCTTGAGTATTTGCAGGAGCGCAGATTTGGATGGTTATATGTGTTTCGAGGATGTCTTCTCTTCGAGCCGTGGTCGTTAGCTGGTATTCTTATATTGTGTTTATTGTGTTGTACCATTACATTCGAGTTGGTAGTGGATTTGTTTCCATCCAACTATCATCCTTAGATACTTATGTTGAGATCTAGTTATATAGATGCTGGTTATTCATTTATATAGATTTTCTGTGGATGAGATTTAGATTGTACCCTATGACTTGTGACATATGTTTATACCACTTGTGGATTAATTTTTATATTACAGCGTACTTGTGGATTTTGGTTTCCATATATTGGAGTTGCCATATCCATACGACTGGCATGCTTACGTGTCCTAATCCTACGTATTTTTGGGACTGGGGCATGACAACAATGCACCTAGCTAAGGGAATAATCCCACCTTGTATTGCTTGTGTTAGAACATGGAAATAAAACTTTGCTTATATATGGACCCTCGCATGCTCCCTTTGCCTTGTGCAACTAGACCCCGATATACCTCGAGTAGAACAATATACGTATACTCTGTAGTGCACTGTTCACTTGCTACACTGTACGACTCTGGATTATGTCACTCGGTATGTCCCTTTACTATTTTACTCCTCGGCTTACCCTTAGGCCCGAGCCAAGTAAATGCTTATATCCTATATGGATGCAATGCTTGCCTGCTTATATGTTAACTGGTGTTCGTTGCCTCATTTCAATGTTTGCCACAAAACCCATGCCTCGACTGTGTAACACTATTTATATCATGCATTCATTTAGTTCTCCTCGGAAGACTATCTAATAGTCGTTCCGTGTATGTGTAAGCCTGAAAGTATCCGGGACCGTTAGGTTGCCAAGGTAGTCCCCGAACCAGGGGAATGGATTAAGGCAAGTGGAACACTGAACGAGAATCATGTCAAGTAAAGTAAGAAATATAGCTCGTGGAGCAATACTCATTCAGAGTAAGAATCAAGATTCAAGTATCTCGTGCATCTCGTGTACTCATGTATCTCGTGCATCTCGTAAATTTGGAAGACCAATAATTGCCTGTCGCAGACAACTTGGAAACAAGGTACAGTTCCACGGACGGTCACCGGGGCCGATCCGATCCGGATGGAACTTCGTGTGTAGTCTTCTTGTGCTTGGACGGGATGGTTTGTAGTGCCTCTTGTGCTTTCGTTGTATTCCATCCTTGTCATTGACTAGGTCCTTTATGGCTATGTCAGCGACTCATGTTCATATAGATAAGTCATCCTTGCTTAGCGGCAATCCGCGTGTGAGTCATTGCATCGCATCGAGAATAATCTAAAATACCTGAATGGTCATGAGTAGAACACACTTGTATACACGGAACACTTCAACATCTTCTGTAATACACTTGATAATTCGAATAACTCGTGCACCCAAAATATAATCTCACACTGAAACACTTGTGTTTGCATATGCTATTGCCCCTGGATTTCATTATATATATACTTGTGCTTGAATTAACTTGGTTTACCTTGGACATGAAAGGATAAATAGTAAGTTGGTAAGTCTCGTCGTATTTCTTTATATCGCACGACGCACTGCCACACGAGTTAGGCTTTACATCATTGCCATAAAACTGATCCTAAGGCAAGAGTAGAAAGATAACTTAATAGATGGTGCATGGAACCTATATAACATATTTGGATTTGTCGAGCGGGCGAGTAGCCTCCCCACCAGTGCATCCATGTACTGATAACCCACCAGATTGCTTGCAGGGTACGGAAGAACCTCGTTCGGTGCGAATGCCTCCTTCGTGCGTGCTAAGGCGTGGAGTTCACTCTGGAGCCTTGGAGCGTTGCGTCCGAAACTGAAGCACATTTATAAGACATAATGTTAGAACATCGCCTATATATCATTCTATAAATGTAGCCAATTGGCACACTTTTCCTGTTCAGAGAGAGAGGCTTGAGCGACTTGTAATCTCGGCCTAGTGCCGCTTGTAACACTTGTTCAATATCAATAAAGAGTTTGCTTTACTTCTATACTTGTGTTATTCAATGCTTCCGCTATTGATGACTCAGTAAACTTGTTACCAATCGCCTATGCATTTATTATTCTATTGCACTCGGACAATCTGTGCGACTCTGTGGCTTAGACCTCTTACCGCCTGCTTAGACCACGGCTTTGCACGGGTGCGGCTTAAGCTCGTGCGACATCACTCCCAGACGGTCAAGTGATCGTCCTGCTGGAGCGCTGGCACGATGATTCGTGCCTAGCGGGGACGGCCGATTGCCTACGGGAGATTGGGGCGCGACAGATTGGTATCAGAGCATGACTATACGCCTTTGGACTTTGTTTCGATTTTCTCAATTTCGAAAACTCGTTCGTGGGTTATGTGCATACGCTCTCTCTCAATGTCCCATCGGAATATTTCAAACAATAAGTCTAAATACTTTCAATAAAGTGCATGTGAATGATATGATTGCTTGCTTGTACATCATAACAAAACGTCGCTAATATTAAAGACTTGAGCGACTCCAAAAATAAACGTCGTTATACGTCGTTGTTGGCGGCACATAGCGACATTTAACGATTGTACTTTAGTTTTTTTAAAAGAATAGTCGCTATAAGCTTCTTTAAGGTCGCTAAACGTCGATGAGTTTTTATTTAACGACGTTTAGCGACGTATTTAGCGACGTTTATTTTTTTGATTTTTAGCGACATTTTTAGTGACATCTATAACGTCGCAAACTTTTGAATTAGCGACGTTTAGCGACATCTATTTATGACGTCGCTAATTTTTTATATTAGCAACGTCATAAGTAGGCGTCGCTAAACATCGCTAAATTTTTTAATATAGGGTTTATGATTTTATTTCCCCCCATTCTGTCGAACTCCCCCCCCCCCCCCACAAATTTTTGAACCCCCCTCTTCTCCCCCCCCCCTCCGGCGAACTACCCCCCTCCTGCGTCCTCCACAGCCCCCCTACACCGACGTCCCCCCATCCATACCCCCTCCACCGGCTCCCCCACAGCCCGCTACTCCGGCTCCCCACCCCCCGAGTGCCCCCCTCCCGCATGGCTCCTTCCTTCCGGCGTGGCTCCTTCCCTCCGACAACCTCGGGCTTCTCCTCCTCCTCCTCCTTCTCCTCCTCTATGTAAACCCTAACCCTATCTCTCTCTCTCTCTCTCTCTCACACACACACACACATACACACACACACACACACACACACACACACATATACGACACAGATACTTTCACAGAGGGTATAAACCCTAACCCTATTTCTCTCTCTCTCTCTCTCTCTCTCTCTCAGAGATACAAACACGATATTTGATAGCGGACACGACACATAGACATGACACGGGACACAACACAGACACATACACTGATTATTGTTACCAACAACTTATCAGACTACTTTTTACCAAAATATAACTCACTATTAGACGATGTTCTATAGCCCAACTTATGTGGATGAGAACAACTTACTTATTAAGTTGCTTATTGTAGAGCTTCATCTATTGCTAAAATTATTCTCACTTTGTTGATGAAAGCATAAAATCTGTTGGTTTTCATGGTATTGTTACTAGAGTATATTATGTGTTTATGAGTGCTTGAAAATCATGCATTTGATTAGTATAGGCCAGTCTAGGACTTTCCCTAAGTAGGGACTGTTAGGCATATAGGTTTCCATTTTAAGTAGACCATGGTGTGTTTTTTAAACTAATCATATGACTTATTAGCATATGAGTGTCCTACATTGTATAGAGAAATATTTTTCACAAATATCCGGCATCTCAAGTATTTTTGTGAGAATATTCAGTCATAAATGAGACAGGTGCATGCACGGGTGTGTGGTATTGTCTAGTCCACATTAGGAGTATAATAATTAAATATAAATTAGGCTTTACCGAGTAACATTTTAGGAATAAAAGATTCCAACTTGATTCATTTTATAATTTACTTAACTATTAGTGGTGCAAAGTACTATATCCTTATAAAATTTGCCTTTTCTTTTGTATAAATATTTGGTTCTTATACCTTCTGTTGCATATGTTGAGTACTACATGTTTCACATCTATAGGCCACATATCTTAAATGCTAAGAATAGTATTAGTATTACCCAAAGTGTTCCACAAACAATCAAACTAAGAGGCAATATAAAAATAGAATAAGAATGTGGTTATAAGTATGGTCTTTTTTTACATCATTATAATGATAAATGTGATAGCACTTCTTCCTACTTAAAGAAATCCTAAGTTATTTTTAACTTATACATTGAAACTAATAATTTAATCAAAACATCCCTTTCTTCCCCGATCATAATCCTAACTCGGACACACACACACACATGCGGACACTAATAATAACCCAAACTCGAAAACGCGGACACACTAACACGCATACAATAACCCTAATACGGACACGTACACATACATGTTTGTATCATGTCATCTCATGATACGTATGGTAAAATTGTAGGACACATGGATATGAAAGGTTAGGACACGATATCAAGGATAATGTTGTTTTATCGGACACAGACACACGCATACATGTCAAGTGTGGATATCCAGGAGTGTATCAGTGAGTGTCAACTATGTATCCTGGACCCAAAAAAAATTGATACTGGATATCCATGACTTAATTTTTCAATTAGAAAGTCATGGCCTAAACAAATGTCAAGTATGGATATACAGGATACATAGTTGACACTCATTGATACACTGCAATATGAGTATCCAGGATACAAAGTTGAACGAAAAAGTATCAGTGCTAGGACTAGGTGTATCATTGCATGTACTGTATTCCTGAGTATTCTTATGTGTGTGTAAACGAGTAGGTGTATAACATAATTGGGTATTCCTTAGTATCAATGCTAGGACTAGGAGTATCAGTGCATGTAGTGTATTTAAACGAAGAAGATGAATTTTCAAAAGAGGATTAAAAATATTAATATAAAATCCATTTAGACTTGTCACATGTACTGTAATTTAAACTATTTTCTTGAACGATGTCTATTCATCTTTGCATATCTGGAGTGAGTGTCATTTGGATAATATACACTACCAAATATTCACATGAGTATATACTTGAACGATGTGTATTCAACTTTGCAGAATTATCTAGAAATGGATATGAATTACTATCTGCGTCATCATTCGTGGATGTACAACCGTCATCCTAATGACATGTGCGGTGCGCGGGATAAATTTATTGAGGGTGTATAGCAGTTTCAATAGTTCACCAAGGCATTCCCTCAGTACATGGTGTACAATAGTTCCTGCAGTTAGCCAAGGCGTTCCCTCAGTACATGGACGGTACCAAAATTAAGTATCGGTGTGTGAGATGTCGCAACTTGAAATATCATCTAGAAGTGAAAGTCACATATCATTTGTACTCGAAGGGTTTTACGCCGAATTACTATCAGTGGACCGCGCACAGAGAACTTGTGTCTTTAGCATCAGAGTCGGAGCCTTATGTGGAGCCGTATATGGATGTCCATGACCACGCTGCTTACGACGACGGATGGGTGAACATGGTTTTTGATGCGGTGGGGTCTAGTTTCGATTTGGACATTCATGATGCAGCTGAGAAGGTACCGAATGTCGATGTTACGAAGTTCATGGAGTTGTTGGAGAATGCAAGGACTCCATTATATCCTGGTTGTGAGGATCATTCACCGTTTGAGGTGGTTACAAGATTGTTGAGCATCAAGTCTGATTTTAACATGTCGCAAGAATGCTATAACCGACTGATAGATTTGATTATAGAGATCTTGCCAGAGGATACAAAGTTGCCTAAAGACTTCTACCGATCTAAGAGGATGGTAAGATCGCTCTGGATGGGATACGAGAAAATTGATACATGTCGCAACGGGTACATATTGTACTATAAAGACGATAAGGATGAAGATGCGTGCAGATTCTGTGGTGTTTATCGCTACAAGGCCACTAGAAGAGGAAAGTCTGTCGGTGCAAGGAAGCCTACCGATTCAATGCACTACTTGCCTTTGACACCGCGGTTGCAGAGGTTGTTTATGGTGAAGGAGACTGCAGAAAACATGAGTTGGCACAGGCAAAATAGATCAAAGGAGTATTGGATCATCCATCCGATGGAGAAGCATGGAAGCACTTTGATCGAGAGTATCCAAATTTTGCTTCGGATCCGCGTAATATCATATTGGGGCTCTCCTCCGACGGTTTTACCCCATTCGAACTTTTGGGTTCCCAATATTCGTGTTGGCCTGTGATCGTCACTCCGTACAATCTACCACCTAGGATGTGCATGAAGACTCCGTATATGTTCCTAACAATTATTATCCCAGGTCCGAATAATCCGAAGAGGAACATCGATGTGTATTTAAAGCCTTTGATAGATGAGTTTAATCAGATGTGGAAAGTAGGAGCCAACACGTACGATGTTTCTAAAAAGCAGAATTTTCAGATGAGGGCAACACTTATGGGGACCATCAACGACTTTTCGGCATATGAAATATTATCGGGATGGAGCACTCATGGTCGTCTCTCATGTCCGTATTACATGGACCGCACTAAGGCTTTCCGTTTGAAATACGAAGGCAAACTGTGCTTCTTCGATTGTCATTGATAATTTTTGCCGAAGGATCATTCGTACCGGAGGAACATGGATGCTTTTTGTGCGGGCGTTATAGAGAAGGCCAATCCACCGCTAAGGTAGCCCAGATACACGATATGAAAAGTTACCAAGTGTTACCGAAGAGCCTGCTAAGGGGTACAAGTGTAACAGATTTGGTCGCACCCATAAATGGACGAAGAGGAGTATATTCTGGGATCTGCCATATTGGAGCATCAATCTGATCAGACATAATCTTGATGTCATGCATATAAAGAAGAATGTGTTTGATAACTTAATTAATACAATAACTGAGGTAAAGGGAAAGACGAAAGATAATCCGAAGGCTAGGTTGGACTTAAAAGAAATATGTAGACGTCCTGCATTGCATTTGATAGATGAGGGGAATGGTAAGTTAAAGCAGCCTAAGTCAATTTTCTTACTGGAGAAGAAGGATAAAGGAAGACTTTGTAGGTGGATTCAGGGTCTAAAATTTCCAGACGGGTACGTATCGAACTTGAGAAGATGCGTCGACCTCAAGGAGAACAAACTGGCGGATACGAAGAGCCACGATTGTCACGTATTCATGGAGAGGTTAATTATGATTGTATTTCGGAAATTCTTACCGCATGTCGTTTGGGATCCATTGACAGAGCTCAGCATATTCTTCAGAGATCTTTGCTCTATTAAGTTGCTCGTCGATCGTCTAGAAAAGCAATATAAGGACATTGCGGTAACACTGTGTGTCACGCCCTAGTCCCAAAATATCGAGGGACTAGCCACGTGGCAATGGCCAGCAGCACCCTCCAATGGACAAACCCAATTTAATGAACCCATTAGAGTGTACTTAAGCTGTAAAATAACAATAAGAGTCTATGATACAAGTCACAGTCTAATTCTAATCTCATCCACAGAAGATAAACATAAATCAGATGTCAAACTAATCAAAGAGAAGTATAATCCAAACAAGTATTAATAAAATGTCTCGAAGAACAACCCGATAATGAGTTTAATACAATAATCTACGAGACATGAAATAGAGTATCAAGAACAAAAATGACTGAGTATATAAAGCAAATACTCAGGAGAAATCCTCTGGCATCACCTCGTCCTCTGGTGTTGGTACTGCTCCAGCGTCTGCTCCCATCCCGTATACCTCGGAGTAGATCTCCTCTGCTATAACTGGGGACATAATCCAGATCCACGTCCTCAGGGGACATAGCAAGGTAGAAGAATAACTCAAGCCAAATAAGTGCAGTATATAAAAATATATCAGCAGGGCAAACTATGTAACCAGCTATGTAAAATGCAATTTGAGAGCATTAATCATACTCAGGCTGCAACTACTACAGGCTCTATGTCGGAGAAACCCATAGCAGCATTTATTCTCGAAGGGCCAGTACATGTGCCATAGCTCTGTTCAGAGTCTAAGGCACCTCTAGTTAACTATATATATATATATATAATCAACCTTTTGTATGGTAAGACTCTCCCCACCCAATGTAATCTCACGTCTCATGTCCAAAACACGCAAGATCAAGACCTCTAGCTAATGCAACGAGTCATAATGATAGATATGCATATAAGATCTATGTCACGATTCCTATAACCTATACAGAATCACCATGAATAACTCAAAAAGATTCTTACTCATGAATAGTGTCAGGTGTCCTATAGTATGACGTACTTGATAATGCAAGCACAAAAATATAGGGTCGTAATATCAATTCTCTATGTGACGTTACACGACTCCGCGTACGGCGTCGACACCCGAATATTATTCGGACGCTAAGCAACATCACACGGTCCTAGGTTAAGTAGATACATCATAAACATAAATCAAGAATTATATAAAGCAAGTACTACAAGATTAGCAAGGTACACTTGCCTGGGGTTTGGATTCCTCCAATTGCTCCGGTAACAGCAAGATCTTCAGGTACTCCTTCGGATGCTAAAATAATCATTACATCACTCTCAAAAGATAGGAAATAGCTAGGATTACCTACCCAAAAGTCCAATTTGGACACATGAGCAAATTGATAGTTTCTGGTCAAAGCGGGGTCCACATGTGGCCTACTTCGCACCAAAAAATGTGCTAGAGACAAAGTTTTCCAAATTCATTAAACTTAGTGTCTACAAGTCCAGAACGATGATACAAACCCAACGGAATTTCCAGAACTGGATTCTGATAAGCTGATCACAAAATCGTCCGTCAAGTGGAGCCGTGGGCCAATGATACGGGGTTTCGTCAACGTTCTCAGAATCGATCCAAACTTGGGTCACATGACCAGCAAAATGCTACGAATCCGATGGCACAAGTTTCGTTACGAAACGACAAGCACACACGAAGTTACAATGAGTTTCAGAACATGTCCGACATGGGCAATTTCGACGAATATACGTTGATTCCGGTGTGCACGCACATCCAAATCAACTTCCGTAAAATCTCACACGTCGTATTGATGGTGCGCACCTTTCGGTGAAAATCGCACACGACCAAGTCTCGTTTAGCGAGACGCACCCAGTTCGAGAAATTTTGGATTTTGAACACCAAGTTTTTGGTCAACTTTATCCGAGAATAAATACAATCTATAGCATATTAAAATAAACTAATTACAGGATTTGAAACTTGGTTATATTATCTAAATTACTGTTCAAGTAAATTTTAGAATTATTAAACAGGTTGGGATTAAATCGGCCATGAACTTGTGAGTTTGGGTCAATTCTTAAAGTTTAAAATTAGGATATATTTTCCTATTTTTGTGTCGTAATTTACGACCGACACAGGACACGATACCCAGTCTAATTGTATGAGGTTCGAGGGGGTCACGTAGCGAACATGTCGCAACAGTCTGATCAAAAAATGACGCGATGAGGAGAGAGAAAGGCTCACCGAAACAGGAGGCCGGAAACATCTGAAATTCGCGTACACGGGCGGCGCAACGCCCGTCGGCGGTAGATGGCAGCGCTGTTGTGGCTGATCTTGCTGCTGGTCGGCGGCGGGGTCAGCGTCGAGTCACAGTGGAGGCTCGGGGCAGAGCTGAAGATCGTGGTGGTGGTTGGTGATGGCGGCTCGGGGTCTAGGGTGCTCGGGGTGAGTCGCCGGACTGGCTCAGGTCGTCGCGGCGGAGGATGTGGCAGAGGCAACGTCGGGGTCACGGTAGAGGTAAGCTCGGATTCGACCGGAGGTCGTCGGAGCTGGAGAGTCGGCGGAGGATGGTCGGTGATAGCGGTGGTGGTTGAAGTGGTGGTGACAGCGGGGTGTTCGACCGGGGGGCATTATAGGGGAGCTGCGGCCGTTGGCGTGGAGAGGAGAGGTCGACGGAGGCGAAGGGGTAGGGGCGGCCGTTGTGGAGTTGTACGGTCAGGCGGCGAAGGGGAAACAAACGGGCGGAGAAGAAGGCGATCAGTCGGGTTCACAATGGTTACTGTAGAGTTGGGTAATCGGGTCGGGTTCGGGTTGATGGGTCGGGTTTAGATCCGACCCGCCAAGGGTTTGGGTTGGTTTATTTAGGGTTTATATTGGTTTGGTTCGGTTCGGTTCGGTTCAGGATGGTTTAAACCGGTTCAGTCTGGTTTAATTAAAAGATATGTTTTTAGGTTTTTAAAAATAGTTTTGTGTCCAATAAATTTCAGAAAAATTATACTATGTCTATTTATTTATTTTATACTCAAAAATATTATTTTCATAATATTTTAATATTTATTTAAATCACAAAATATTTAATTCTAGAAAATAATTATTTTAATTAGTTAAAAATTACGAAAAATCCAAAAATTTCATATTTTAATTTATGAAAAATTTGGGTGTTTACACTGTGCAAACTCAAGAAGGTGTTTCCTCCTGGATTCTTCAACTTCATGGAGCATTTGCCAATTCATCTTTCCTATGAGGCACGTATTGGTGGTCCTATTGATTATCGGTTGATGTACCCATTCGAGCGGCATCTGAATCACCTAAAGAGAAAGGTGAAAAATAAGGCACGGGTTGAGGGCTCTATTTGTGAAGCTTATGTTCTCGAGGAGATTACAAACTTTTGCTCGACGTATTTCAAACCTCATTTTGCTACTAATAGAATGAGAGCTCCGAGAAACGACAATGGATATCAGGAATCTAATGATGCAATATTGAAAGTATTCAATGCGTCCGGAAAGCCTTCGGAAAAAATAAAGAAGAGATATTTGAATGACGATGAGCTAAGGGCTGCTCAGTTGTATATATTACTCAATTGCGACGAGGATGAAGTAGAGAAGCTAGAGGGTTAAGTAATTAATACGTCCACGTTTATGTCATCACAATGTAATAGTATAAGCTAATATTATGCTACTAATCAGCGGTTGCTTCGTTATTTTTCAGCACATATAATGACGAGCTGAGGTCGGTTAGACCCTACATAATATACGAAGAAGTTGAACAAGAAATAAGACGTCATTTTTCTTCTTGGTTGAGCGCATATATAAGGAGCTCAGTAATTACTTTTTTCGTATGTACTTGCACAATAAATAACTTACTATCGCTACTTTGGTATTTAGGTCGATTGTCTAATAACATCCGAGACTGAATCTATTAAAACTCTAGCCAAGGGACCAATTACTGTCGTCAAAATATGACCAAGTTACTATATGAATGGATTTAGGTTGAAGTCAACAAATGCTCCGATCAGAGACAACTTTCTGGATCTTGATTCCCCGAAAAATAGTTGTTTGTGTATCAAATCTTCAAACTATAAAGACTTCGATCCATGCAATAATTTTTTTGGCATCTTACGAGAGATTGTGGAGTTGACATATAATTATGGCACATAACCTGCTAAGATCGTGCTATTCAAGTGTGAATGGTTAGATCCGATTCAAGATCAAGGTTGGAAAATTGACAAGCATGGTCTTATGGATATAAACTACAAGCGTAGATATCAAGGCTACGAACC
The DNA here is from genome assembly GCA_036927795.1 of Iris macrosiphon. Taxonomy (NCBI): domain Eukaryota; kingdom Viridiplantae; phylum Streptophyta; class Magnoliopsida; order Asparagales; family Iridaceae; genus Iris; species Iris macrosiphon. The sequence goes on along the minus strand of JAYESA010000015.1, from coordinate 27,593,881 downwards.
ATTTATTCTATCAAGTCAGGCTCAGCTCGTGTACTTCACAACTTATCTTAGACAGGGGACAGCGAGGTCAGATTGGTGGGCAGTGTCACGCCCCAATCTCCCGCAAGCTCGATAGTCCCTACTGAACGTGAATCACCACGTTGCAGCTCTCCCGCAGGACAATCGTTCCCATCGGGACGTGATGCCGTACGAGCCTGGAGTTGCGCTCGTACAAGGCGATGTTTTCAAATACCAATGTTATCATCGAAACAACCAAGTTACAGCGGAAGCCGTTTAGTGTACCAAGCACACAAACAGAGTATACGCAGCGAAGCTCACAATAGGGTCCAAATGAAATGCCCCGAGTCAATGCCACAAAGGCGATGCCACGGAGACGATAAAATACTCTTGCTCTTTTCTCTAGCCCACAAAGGTACTTACAGTTCATACATCTTGTCCCGTATATCCAAGCAGCGCCACTACGCCTGTGTACCTGAAATATTGCCCACAAACGTGGGTCAGTACACAACCGTACTAGTGAGCGGGGTAACCCACTCGCCTAAACCGACACTAAGTAAAATAGTGAATGCACACAGTTAAATGGTGATCTTTCTAGTTGAATTCTAGATTCGTTTCATGGCAGATGAATGACATGTTAAGGAAAGTAGTAAAGTAGTTTACGCATACAAGCATTCAATCTCAAACCAAACGACAAGCATTTATATAACCGACCCGTCTTACTCAATGCTATCGCTTGCATGATAACATATCGAACCAACAGTCTTGCCTCAAAATCTATCCTGAACCAAAGTTATATATATCCAATCTCGAGTGCACACTCTTGCCGAGGCAAGGTGGCCGCGCCTACGCAAAGCACAAACCATCCAAAGTAAAGCAAACCAACTCTTATCTATATGAAGTCACTGGCCAAGCCATAAAGGACGTATGATCGGACTGATCATATGCAGTTCTCCTCAAAATAGCGCTAAGTAGCTAACCCACCTGGATCGATTGCCAACCGCTGGCACCGCGCCCAAGACGCGTTACCCAGTTGTCTCCTCTATGGCCGAACGGTCCCAGTACCCCGGAGCTCCCGTTCGAGGAGACCAAACCCTATGCAATACAGGTTGTCCGTGACATGCAGACACCAAGTAGGTATGACGAGAGGATCGAACATTCTCGCCCCACCAAGCGATCCTAGACTCGTTCAACCAATATCCAACCGAATATCCATAACCATTCTTCCAACATATCCAACCAAGGAATCCAAATCTCGACCTCAACATATAGCCCAAGGCAAGTGTTTCCATAGGCACGATGCCTCTTCTCAACACAGAGTCCAAATTGGTGCAACACCCTTGCTCGAAGCAAATCCCATGGCACAATGCCGTTTCAGTGGCACAATGCCCCATTCGTGGCACGATGCCCTATTAAGCGACACAACGCCCTCGCCGATACAGTTGTTCGATTTTGAACCACAACTGCTCGCTTTGTAAGACAAAGCGACCAAATGATACTCGCGCACGGATGCACGTTCGCTCGCCCAAATTCCCGATATTCCCATTGCCTCAAAGGTATCATTCCAATCATCCAAGTAAAATCCCAAGTATCCAACCGACTACCTCAAATGTATAATCTAGCTATCATATCCAACTATCCAACGCATAATCGTTTCAAGCCACAATCCTACCAAGCCAATGACGTACACTCTATGCACGCCTCAGTGTAGTGTTTCCCAATGTTTCAGCCCAAGTATTCAAGCCTTTACGTATTTTCCATATTATTAGGCATGAAGGAGTAGAGGAGAAGGGAAAGAGCCCACTCACAATGATTGATCCCCTTAGGCATCATGTCCTGCCGATACGGCCAATCCCTTGAACCCGTGGTCCGATGCAAGCGCGATCTACTCAACTGGTATGACCGTGCGAGCAGGCCGTGCTCTCCGGATCATCCGACCGATCGGATTTAGGAAGACGGCATTATCGCTTCTATTCAGCTATTCAGTAATATTCTGAACGAACACCTGATTTCCATCGAACCCGCTAGCCATCTGCACATTGAAACCAACTCGATTAATCCTTCTTCCCAAAATCCAGCATTTCAAATGTAACCAGTATTTGATTCATTCAATCTGACTCAGCGTAACGCTCCGAGCGGTTGCAGGGCATTACAGGCAGTATACAAGACTAAAGCTAGAAATACCTTTGACGTTGACGAAATAGCTTATCAGGAGGACGAGCTACCTCTTGTAACTAATATTGTAGATGTGGACTCAATGAAAGTGACTCATTACACGACTAATAATGTATAAGAGGTAGAATTATCCGAAGAGAAAGACAAAGATAAAGTAGATGAAAGTGAAGATGAGGAGAAAGAGGAAGAGGAATAGGAGGACTAGGAAGGCGAACAAGATAAATTTTCTGAAGATGATTAAAAATAAAATATTTTTCCTGTAGAATGTACTATATTTTGACTATAGAATGTACTATTTTGACAAAAATATGTATTATATTTTGACTGTAGAATGTACTATCCATTTAAAATTGTGACACTACTAGTTATTTACTGTGCAATTCTATTAATGCTGTGAGATATGCATAATATTTTGACTGCAGAATATACTATATATTTGTTTATTTGTTCTATCATTATATGTTGTTATCAGGTATGACAGGACGACGCGAAGCGTTCGGCAGGTCCCGAGGAAGACGGAGTGCTCCTCCGGTATTGCCTACTGTTGGTTCTAGATCCTCGGTGCCAAGTACTCCAGTATATCGACCAGTCACATCTCTGACTGCGACGACGTTACGTGGCAGCACTCCTGGGACGAGTAGTTCCAGGCCTGAGACTACTCCCTCGTCCAGTATTTCTCCTGCTGATAGAACCATTGAGATAAATGAGCATATGGCGGAGGATGAGCCGACGTCATCCCAGCATCAGCTATATCCTCCTTGCGCACCTCCGGAAGAGGCGAGGACGAAGATTTGGGCCGAAGGTACAAAGTAAGTCAATTAGATGGTTTAGCATCATATATATTGTTTATTTCTTTATTCATCATATATTTATTTTTTTTGATAAAAATAATTATCTTTGTATAGATATCGTCCCTCGTCGGTACAAAGACGCCTGGGCCACTTTCTGAGGTACAACTATGGTGGCCCTTGGATCAACTACTCTGATGCTCCGGATGAGAGAAAGGCGTTCTGGTTTGCGCACTTTAAGGTAAAGTATATTATATCAATCATCTAATTTATGCATATTATATAACTTACTAAATTACTTCTTATAGTAAACATATTTCTATCCACCGCACCGGGCCGAGTTGATCGAGCGGATGTTTCCTGTCGTTGTCGCCAAGCTGATCCGCGATGCTCTAGATGACCAGAAGACTCGTGATCGCGAAGGAAAACTGATCCAAGGTTGGATCATGCCTGAGTAGTGGACTGTGATGAGGGCTAGATTCGACGATCCGAGGTACAAAAAAAGTTGGAGAAGACCAAGGCGGCTTGGCAGAAGGCAGCAAAGTGGTGTGGTGGCTTGATTCCGATGACGTAATATTTTCGTTATTTGGTATATTTTTTATTTCAGATATATTATTTTAATACAAGTACGATAAAATGTTAGTATGATAAAATATTTAATTTTAGTATTAAATAATATATTTTTAATAGGTACAGAGGGATGAGGATGCCAACATGGTGACCGTCTTCCTGGCTACTCATCGAAAGGGCAGGAATCTCATTAATGAGAGGGACTCACAGACCTATATAAGTATTACTTTACTTTGTGTTAATTTTAATATAACTTAGAAAATACGAAAATAAATATCCATGTAGTTAGTAATAAGTACCTTAGACACATTAGCTATTATCGAGTATCCAAACTTTTATAGGCCGAGTATCTTAGGCTGCGTGAGCGGGCGACTGCTAGTGCACCTACAACGGGATAGGATGGTACTTCCTGTCATGTCCCGATCTCCCGTAGGTTAATCGGCTGTCCCCGTTAGGCACGAATCATCGCGCCAGCGCTTCCGCGGGATGATCGATTGACCCATCTGGGCGTAATGTCATATAAGCGTAAGCCGCGCCCATGCAAGGCAATGATATGAACATGCGACAAGAGGTCTAAGCCACAGAGTCGCACATATTGTCCGAGTGCAGCAAAATTATAAATGCATAGGCGATTGGTAACAAGTTCACCGAGTCGTCAATAGCAGAAGCATTGAATAACATAAGTATAAAAGTAAAACAAACTCTTTATTGATATTGAACAAGTGTTACAGGCGACACTAGGCCGAGATTATAACTCGCTCAAGCCTCTCTATCTCTCTGAAACAGTAAAAGCGTGCCAAGTGGCTATATCTGTGGAATGATACATAGGCGATGTTCCAATATTATATCCTGTATATGTGCTTCAGTTTCGGACTCAAGGCTCCAGAGTGAACTCCACGCCTTAGTGCGCACGAAGGAGGCATCCTCACCGAACAAGATTCTCACGCACCCTACAAGCAATCTGGTGGGTTATCAGTACATGAATGCACTGGTGGGGAGGCTTCTTGCCCACTCGACAAATCCAAACACATTATATAGATTTCGTGCACCATCTATTAAGTTCTCTTTCTATTCTTGCCTTAGGATCAGTTTTATGGCAATAATGTAAAGCCTAACTTGTGTGGCAGTACACCGTGCGATATAAAGAAAACACGATGAGACTTACCAAATTACCATCCGTCCTTCCCTGTCCAAGGCAAACCAATGTTAAATCAAGCACGAGCATATATAATAAAATACAGGGGCAATAATATATGCAAACACAAGTGTTGTGAGCAAGATTATGTTTCGGATGCACGAGTTATAAGGATTTCTCAGGTGTGTTGTAGGAGATGTTGAAGTGTTATATATATATAAGTGTGTTATACTCATGATCGTTCAGGTGTTTCAGATATTCTCGATGCGATGCAATAACTTGCACACAGATTGTCGCTAAACGAGGATGACTTATCTATATGAACATGAGTCGCTGGCATAGCCATAAAGGACATAGTCAATGACGAGGATGTAATGTAACGAAAGCACAAGAGGCACTACAAACCATCCCATCCAAGTACAAGAAGACTACACACGAAGTACCATCCGGATCAGATCGGCCCCGGTGACTCGGTGACCGTCCGTGGAACTGTACCTTGTTTCTAAGTTGTCTGCGACTTGTAATTATTGGTCTTCCATACTCACGAGATGCACGAGATTCACGATATATTTAAATCTTGATTCTTACTCTGAACGAGTATTTCTCCATGAGCTGTGTTTCTTGCTTTACTTGACATAATTTTCGTTCAGTGTTCAACTTGCCTTGATGCATTCCCCTGGTTCGGGGACTGTCATGGTGACCTAACGGTCCCGAATACTTTCAGGTTTATACATGCACGAAATAACTATTGGATAGTCTTCCGGGGAGAACTAAATGAATGTGTGACATGGATAGTATTACACGGTCGCGGCATAGTTTATGCGACAAGCATTAAAATGAGGCAACAAATATAAGTTAGCATATAAGTAGGCAAGCATTGCATTTATATGAATATGAGCATTTATGTTTTTGGCTCGGGTCTAGGGTAAAGCGAGGAGTGAAACCATAAAGGGATATACCGAGCGACATGATATTGGGACGTGCAGTGTAAACAAGTGAACAATGGACTACAAAGAGTATACATATATCGTTCTACTCGAGGCATAGCGGGGTCTAGTTGCAGAAGGCAAAGGGAGCATGCGAGGGTCCATTTATAAGCAAAGTTTTATTTTTATGTTCAAATACAAGCAATACAAGTTGAGATTATTCTCTTAGCTAGGTGCGTTGTATTCTTTATTAGTATGCAAGGGGTCATTCACCTAGCGACTAGCATGTATCATCCATATTTTAAGTGTGATGGCTAAGCAAAGACAAGTTCATCGTAGCCACCCACCTTAGCAATGATTCGTCTCAGTCGATCGATACTCCAAGCGAGCCTCTGAAAGCCTACGCTGAAACTCCCGAAGGGCCAAGTCTGGGAACCCTTTGCCTCAAACGAGTATTCTCGCTGTGCAAAGAGGGTCGGATCGTTGCACTTTTGTCATTTGAATCGGCTGTCCGCTTGAACGGAACAAATCGTTACATTATACACCACTCAGACAAAGTCTCATCCTCGAGACTTCCTGAGCGCAAGTCGTTATATATCGCACTAACAAATCTATCCTAAGCATAGCAATCGGTACCACTAGATTCGTTCGAACACAATTCCCTATCGTTTCTTACGTCGTATCGCGTGTATGCTGGGTTGGTCTCATTGAATGACCCTATCATCCAATCCAAGTTCTGACTCGGTCTCTATTGCGCCTTAGCGCGAAATATATATCACTTAACGCGGGGTACGTTACTATCCATCATGAATAATGATCAAAGGCTGAGGCTGTCACTACCACATTCTGAAAACAGGGGTATTTTTGACTTTTTATAATTATCAGTATTGTGGTATATATATTAAATGATTTCTCAATATTGTATTTAAATTAAATAATTGCATGAGGTGTGTATTTAAATATATTATATTATATACTGTGTTCTTAATGTCTGAGCTGGTAGACTTGACCTAAAGGCCACTAGACGAACACCTGATCGAATAATGGGGATAATGTATTTAATTGTTTTATTTAGAATTAATTTATTAGAGGTTGTATTTAATTACCGTAATTTATTTAATTGTTGTGCGCTGCCGTTGCTTCGATATTTGGAGCGCTACCTGGCTTTTGCCTTCCAACAAATTTCACAACCTTGCCCTAAACATGTCCGCCTTCCATTCTGCTATTTTTGTAACCCAAAATTATGCTCCCTGTACCTTGTTTTTAGCCGCACAAAAATCGTCACGGACGTTTATTTAATTCCTAAATAAAATTTTATTTTGTATCGTTGTGCGTTCCAATCGAAATTGGAGGCAATCTTGACCTATTTTTCGTGCGACCCAAATTAGGATAATATTCTGTTCTGAGTCTTCTCCATTAATGCTATTGATGACCCGACCTGATTTTGGCCCCATGTACTCCTAATTAATTTTTGAACACAGCTTGTATTTATTTCTAATTAAATTGAGGATAACATTTTGACTGATTTCGTAAATCCTAATTTAATTCCAGTACCCGATTAATTAAGCCCGTACCAAACACGGCACCCCCTCACCCTACAAAACGTCGAACACCGAATCGCCCGCCAAATTTTTATCATTTCATGCGTCTATGCAAATACCCAAATTTATGGGGGGCTAATTTGTAAATTTATATTTGGTGTAAATATCCCATTGGTTCAACCAAATGGAGAAGCCCAATATTGACTAGTCAACGCCCCATCCTCACATGTAGAAAATTCTCTTCATGATAAATCAGGACCACCCATTTAAAATGGGTGCATCCTCACCCTTGATTTCACCCACACTCTCCCCCTATTTAATGTCCTATCACCTAGCCCTAATCCCCAAAATTCCTAGAGAAGCACACCTCCCCACTAGCCCCCGAGCCCCAACCGTAGCTCTCTTTCTCTTCCTCATTTTCATTTTCTTCTTCCCTTCTTCTTCTCTTTTCTTCTTCTTCTTCTTCTTCTTCTTCTTCTTCCTCCATTTGTTTTAATTTGAAAGAGAGAGAGGGAAACCTCACCACCAACCCCCTGTTCATCCCGAGCCTGGCCCCCATCCCAGGCCTAGCTCCGGCGAACGTCGGTGCCATCTCCGGCCGCTCCCCCGTCAGTCCAGCCACGCAGCCCGACTCCACCTCATTCGAACCACCACCACCACCCTCAGCCGGCGGAGCCCACTGCTCCTCCTCCTAGCACCAGCTCCCCCACCACTGCATAATTCTGGCGGCCAAGCTCGGCCAAGCTCGGCGAGTTCCTCCCCGACTTTCCTTCCTCCCACTGTCAACTCCTCCTATCCAGCCCGGCCACCCGGCCGAGCCCCGACCCCGTTCTCCATCACCAGCCATACTCCCCGCCGTTCCGCTGCACATCTCTCCGGTCGGCCATCACTGCTGCATCCCCCGGCGTCTGTGCACCACCACCAGTGCTATTATTCCTCTCTGACCACCCTACACGAGCACCACCACCACCTGAGCTACGACCATTGTCACCCTCCTCCGCCTGCACACTTCTCCGCCGGCCATCGTCGACCACCTCCCTCTGCTCTTCCCTCCTCCATCTATATCTACCACCATCACCACCTCAAGCCTCCACCACCATCGACCAACTCCGGCCAACCTCTTCTCCGACTACTCCCCTTCATCCCCTCCTCGACCAGCCCGCAGTCCGGCGGCCCCTTGCTGCAGTCCGGCGACCCACAGGAGCTCCACCACTGTGAGGTTTCTCCTCTCTTCTCCCTCTTCCTTCTTCCTATGTATATATATATGTATATATATACATACGTATATACATATATATGTGTATTTAATATATGTATATGTATATTATATAAATACGTATTTGTAGTATATGTATATGTGTATGTGTATGTGTAAATATATATGTTTATTTTTAAATTAGTATATATATACATGTTTATATATATATATATATATATATATATATATATAGTGTATTTTCAAATTAGTAGATATGTACATACATAGTGTATATTAGTATATGTATTTTAGTACGTATATTAATACATTTTTGGTATATATATACATATATCTATATATATATATACCCATATATATATATGTACGTATTTTGGCATATATATTTTGAGGACATATAAATACAGTATGTTAAATTCTATTTTATATAGACATATATATACGTATTGTATCCCTTTTCATGAATTATGTTTATATATATATACAAGTATTATTTTTATTATGTTTATATATATATATACAAGTATTATTTTTATTTAAAAAAAATATATATACATATATCTATTATTGTAATTGATGGAAATTATATATATGATTAGTTAATGAGGTGTATATTTATATATCCCTACTAGATGACCCTAGTTGACTGAGTTCCATGCCTGGCATAGCCCTAAGGCCAGTGTATTTCTATTGTGTGTTAGTGTAACATCTGATACAATATTATATTTATTATATAGGACTGTTGGATCCTCTAGACGATACTCTGGGACAGGACATTGGTTTTACCAGCTAAGGACCCAAGGCGAGTACATTCTCTGATTAGTTTCTAATTTATGATATCTTCTATGTTCACTGTATCTAGTGTAGATATCCATGCTCTTGACACGCTGATTACATGGATTGGTATACACAGATCTCGTCATGAGATGTTATTCCTTATTCATGGTGTAGCTTGTACAAGACTTGTTTCCTTGTTATCTTGTGCATGTACAGACACTGAGACCCGGGGAGATTTGCTACCTCCCTAGGAAATCCCGTGCCATAGCGTACCATGATTGGATCTACTATACCAGTCGGGGGTGGGGAGTATTTTAGTGTAGATATGTGATCATACCCAACTTTACATGCATCATAGCTCGCCCACGCCTCACGTCGGTGCAGCCTTACCTTTACATGCCTCATCACTGTTACATATGGTTAGCCTGACTATTACTCGCATCATAGCTATTCTTACGGATTAGCCTGACCTCAAGGATGATCGCTAACCAATGTAATAAGTTTACTAGTCCCAAGCCGACCACATGTTAAAGCTAGTACTCACACACTTAGTCATAGGGTTCTTGCTCATTGACATATTGTTTCTTTTCCTGCATTTACTTACAGTATTTCCAGTATTTCTTTTATTGTATATTTCTCGTATCTATACATACATCTCGTATATTTCCATCTAGAACTGCTACATAGTTTATATCATTGATATAGAACTGCTATTTAGATATGTACTTTGCTTCTTCCTGACTGGAAAATATTTTCCAGACTATGCCTAGAGGACTGGTATTCGACACTTGTGGACCATCAGGGTGAGTAGCTGCAGTCTTGGATTTACTAGTTCAGTCGTGATTCCGGGAGGTCTAGCCGGAATCACTAGATATCTAGTTAGTTTCTTTCAGTAGTTTATTTGGTACCGGATTTGTCTTCGGCATTTTGTTGAGACTTGGATTATGTTGAGTTAGATTATTTACAGTTTAGACTTGTGTTGTATCTTTATTTCTTTTCTTCGATTTCTTATCGTGCTGTAGTTATGCGATTGAGTATGTTGTTCTTTTATATTGTTATCCGTGTCTCCTTATGGAGTTGAATACTAGTGCGAGATCGTTTAGATAGTGCTTGACCTAGACAGCGTTCTACTGGCGATGCTGCGGCGTAGGCTGGACGTACCCACGTTCTCGTACCCCTATACCGGGTGCGGGTCGTGACAGAGACAAACTTATACAAGTCG